>CAJGYO010000005.1:99568394-99768394 GCA_904845875.1 Miscanthus lutarioriparius
TTGGAATCATGTGAAGGGTGTTATGATCTATGGCATAATGATACCCTTGTGGAATCTATATCTACTGGGTCCTCTGCTGGTTTGCTGATTGAAGTCTCTGGTTATAGACATTAGGATCTATATCTCTACGGATCCTTTGAATTGATGGTGCTATTTTTTGAGCCGACGAAGGTATGTGACCTGATGTGCCAAAATTAATCATCTAGTTTTGACCTTGCCTCGCCGGCTGTTGCACATGTTGCACTGACGATTCAGGATTATACTGTATCTGATTCGTAGTAGTACCTTGAGCTTGCTCAGCTAAACTCTGAACTGCCTAGATATCATCATTACCAGCTAGTGCTACTTCTTGATGGCTCGTACCAGCTTGATTAGTCCCTTGAGTTGATGGATGTGGAATGTTGTAATAAGCCGGTCCAACCTGATCATCTGAAAACCCATGAAACGCCTCTTTCATGGTGTTGTGGAATGTGTTCAAGAAGATTTCATTATGGTTTGATATGGCATCGTGAACAGATTTGTTTACAACTTCTGTGAAGAAACGTGTAACACCTCTGGTGTTTTGACCTAGCCCTAAAACTTGACATGTCATCATATGCATTGCAAAGCGTTCATAAAGTAGAAAATGTTGAATGCCTTCACTAAATAAGATTTATTTCATAATGTTGTTATTTTATGTGATGTGAGTCAAAACCTTAAATAAACATCATGACCACAAGAGTCAAAATTCATGTGATCATGTGAGACCATGTGTTAATTGACTCAAATAACCCTAATGGGCCATGTTATTGGTCAAAAATCAAAGTTAAGTCAAAAGGTAAACAAATCAAATTTGAATTCAAATTCCAATTATAAAGGTCCTTTTTGCCCTTTTGTCTATTTTAAAATCTATTTGGAATTTGGGGTTGTGACAAAAAGCAAAGTTGAAGCTTATTTAATAAGGATCAACTTTGGTATTCAAAGTTTTTCAAGTTTACATATATAATTTGGAGTAATTTTGAAATGATTCAAATACTCAAATGCACCCCAAATTCAAATTTCAAAATGGGGGCAGAATTTGAAAATGTGCCTTGAAGCAAAGTTGTAGAGTTTGAAAAGTTGAGCAACTTTCATTTTTGGAGATTTTCAACTTCTTTAGAAAATTTATGAGTAATTTGAAAAATGTTGTAATCTGCAATGACTGTGATTGGGATCCTGTTTGGAAAAGATTCGTCGATGATTCGGGTTTTCCAAGGACACCCGACAGACCTGTTAAGTTGTTGGGAACTTGTGTACGCTATCTGAGGTCTGTGGAGACATCGATAGGTGCACGTGGGCCCGATTTCTTAGGAGGTTCTGCCACAGCTGGTATCAGAGCAGGTCCTATCTAAGATCATTGTAGGTTACCTTTGAAAACCTTCAAACGGATTTGGATCAAAGAAATTAAACTGGATATTTTGAGTTCAAATTTCTTTCTTCTTCCCTCTGATCTAGCCTCAATTCTATCTTATTTGAAAATTTGTGGCGGATAATATGATTAGGTTTGTCCTATGTATTAAAAATCTAGTACTTTTGATTGTATAAATCTTTTGTACTCAGATTCGTAAGATCGATTCATGCATCATGCTTGAACACCTTGCATAATAATTCTCCTTAAAAGTGGTTGGGTAATTAATGTCAATCCCATTCTTGCTAACCTCCATTATCCTCAAGCTATCCTTATAGTCCTATCCTAAATTCTACAGGCTATGGCAAAGACCAAGATAACCGCACGCAAGTCCACTGGACCTCACGGAGTCCCTCGTCACCAGTTGGCACCGCGTAACCGTGAGCTTGGTGAAGGAAGTTCCAAGACCCTATGAGATGAAGGATCTTCAAGCAATCCCGCCAACATCGAGAACCTTATCAAGGAGCTCAACACTCTTCGTCGAGCTCATGCCAAAGATCAAGAGAAGCTGGCGGAAATGGAAAGGGACATCACCAAGAATACCGAGTTGCGGAATGAAGCCTGAACACGAGAGGATGCGGCTAATGAACGCATCCATGAGTTGGAGTTCTACGTAGAAGACCTAGAGATGGACAACGCCATTCTTCACGAGAATATCCACATGATGTACGCTCAACTTCATCCTCCTCATGGGGATGGTGAAGTTACAGATGAAGAAATGATTGTAGATCCAGGAGAAGTCGAGAATGATGAAGAGGAGGAGGATCCTGAGGAGTTAGTGTACTTTTCCGATGAAGATGAGGTTGAGTCCGATATGGACACGGACGCCGATGACTGAGAGTTTGGAGTAGAAATAGTTCCTTTACTGCTTTTCTAGTAAACCAGGGTTGTCTTGTGGGATACTAGACATGTAACATAAATAAGAAACCCTTTGTAGCATGAAACCTTTTAACTGCTTTCAATAAAATAATAATGTAAATAAACATGTCTCTCTGATAGATGCCTCGTATTAACACCCGAACTGGTGCAAGTACTTCGCAAGACAATGATGAAGTCCCAAATCCTCCACCAATGCCTCCGACTATGGCAGATGCCATAACTGCACTCGTCTATGCAACGACTGAGAATGCTAGGTTGTTAAGGGAAATGGCTCAGAACCAACAAGCACCACACCCTAATTATGGCCGCTGTAATAATGGAAATGACGAGACAACCTATATTGATTTTACTGACACACGTCCGCCTGTGTTCTCTAAGGCAGAAGAGCCTTTAGAAGCTGACGATTGGCTCCGGACAATAGAGCAAAAGTTTGAGCTGATTCGTTGTACCGAGATTCAGAAACCAAGGTTTGCGGCACAGCAACTCCGAGGAGCTGCTGGTGCCTGGTGGGCAAATTTGGTAGCTGTACAGCCCGCTGGTCACCAAATCACCTGGATGGAGTTTAAGGATACCTTTAGGGCACACTATATTCCAGATGGTGTGATGACCATGAAGTTAGAAGAGTTCCTGGCTCTTAAGCAAGGGGAGCACCCGGTGATGCACTATGTTGGGCGTTTCAATCACCTGTCGCAGTATGCTATAGAATATGTGAATACTGACAGGAAGAAGAATCATTTCATGAGAGGTCTGAACACCAAACTTCAGACCATGATGGCAACTTGTGGCAATGCAACTTATCATGAGACTGTCAACATTGCTATCGCTTCAGAGGAGAATTACCGCCGACACAAGGAGGCGAAGAAAAAGAGAGCATTTGCTTCCAGATCGTCAAATGGAAAGCGTCAAAAGATTGTCTACCATCCTCAGAATCATGGCCATGCGCCATTCCGCCCACAACAAAGCCAAAGCAGGCAGCAAATCTTTATTCACCCTGCAACTAATACGCCTTATCCTAATCAAGCATCGCAGCAGCAAAATAACATAAATAATGCAAACCGCACTACTACTTCCTAGAATCACAATTATCCATGTTATAATTGTGGTAAAACCAGACACTTTTCCCAAGAATGTTCATATCCTAGGAAGAGTAATCCTAATGTACCTAAAGCTCCTGTTACTCAAGCTCAGAATCAGTACAAGGGCAATGATCAGAACAGTCAGAAAGGTCAGACTGAGAAGAAATCTAGAAGGGTCTTCTATACTCAGGTGGAATCTATTCCAGAAGGAGAACTAGTAATGATTGGTATGTTTCCCGTTGCTAAGCACCCTGCAATTACCTTATTTGATTCCGGTGCATCCCATACATTCATCAATCGTATATTTGTTGTGAAGCATGAGATAACTATTGGGGAAACAAAAGAACCATATCATATACAGTCGCCCGGGGTTCGACTCTGTACAAGGGAGATAGTTCAGCATGTACCTATTGATTTGGGAGGACATGTGTTCCCTACCAGCATGCTGATATTAAAGGATCAAGATATAGATGTGATCCTTGGTATGAACTGGTTAACTCAACACGGGGCTGTCATAGATGTCCTGCGTAGAACCATAAGAGTAAATGTACCTGGCAGCAAAACCCAACTTCTCATCCAACTTCCCTTTCCTAAGAGTACAGTTGGAATAGTCTGTGCAACTACTGTTGAAGAAGCCGAGAACATTCCTGTGGTATGTGAATTTACGGATGTTTTTCCCAATTATCTGCCTGGACTGCCACCAGACCGAGATGTGGAGTTTAGAATTGACCTGAAACCAAGAATGGCACCTGTGTCCAGAAGAGCATATAGGATGCCACCCAAAGAACTAGCAGAATTAAAAATGCAACTACAAGAGTTGTTAGACAAGGGTTTCATTCAACCCAGTTCATCACCTTGGGGATGCCCTACTATCTTCGTGAAGAAGAAGGACCAAACCTTAAGGTTATGTGTTGACTATCGACCATTAAATGAAGTCACCATAAAGAACAAATACCCCTTACCCCGAATTGATTTGCTTTTTGATCAACTTGCAGGAGCTAAGGTGTTCTCAAAGATAGACTTGAGATCAGGCTATCACCAGATTAAGATCAGACGAGAAGATGTGTCGAAGACAGCGTTTACTACCCGATATGGTCTGTATGAGTATTTAGTCATGTCTTTTGGGCTGACCAATGCCCCAGCTCATTTCATGTACCTGATGAACTCAGTTTTTATGCCCGAATTGGATAAGTTTGTAGTGGTATTCATTGATGACATTCTTATCTATTCTAAGAGCGAAGAAGAACATGCGGAACATCTCCACATTGTTCTACAACGATTAAGAGACCACCAATTATATGCCAAATTCAGCAAATGTGAATTCTGGTTAGAGGAAGTATAATTTCTAGGTCATGTGTTATCTGCTGAAGGTATAGCTGTTGATCTGAGCAAGGTAGAAGAAGTCCTTAACTGGAAAGCACCTACCACTGTTCATCAAGTTCGTAGTTTTCTAGGTTTGGTAGGTTATTACTGTCGGTTCATCCCTGACTTCTCCAGAATTGCGAAGCCAATTACTGGACTGCTGAAAAATCAAACTAAGTTTGTATGGTCAACAGAATGTGAGAAGGCCTTTCAAACATTAAAGAAGTTGTTAACAACTGCACCAGTATTAGCACAACCTGATATCGAGAGGCCGTTTGATATCTATTGTGATGGAATTGGTATTGGCTGTGTTCTTATGCAAGAAGGCAGAGTCATAGCATATGCTTCCAGACAACTCAAGAAGCATGAAGAACATTATCCCACCCATGATCTTGAATTAGCCGTTGTTGTTCATGAACTCAAGGTTTGGCGACATTATTTATTGGGCAATATCTGTCATATCTATAAGGATCACAAAGGTTTGAAATATATTTTCACTCAGTTAGAACTGAATATGAGGCAAAGAAGATGGTTGGAACTTATCAAAGATTATGACTTAGAAGTGCATTATCATTCGGGCAAGACTAATGTGGTTGCCGATGGCCTGAGTCGCAAGAGTCATTGCCATTGTCTGACTGTGAAACCTATGCAACGAACATTGTGTCAAGAGATGGAGCATCTGAATTTACAAATCATAGAACAAGGTTCCCTATCCAATATTGCAGTTGAGTCCACCATCAAAGATCAGATCATTGCTGCTCAACAGAAAAGTAAGGGCATAGCCCATATCAAGGATAAAGTCAGATCTGGAAGATCAACATGTTTCAAGATTGATGAATCAAATGTCGTATGGTTTAAGAATAGATTGGTAGTACCCAAAAATCCAGAGCTGCGAAAGCAGATTCTTGATGAAGCTCATTCTACAAGATACTCCATTCATCCAGGTAGCAACAAAATGTATCATGATCTGAGAACGAGATATTGGTGGACCAAAATGAAAATAGAAATAGCTCAATATGTGGCCAAATGTGATACTTGTCAGAGAGTTAAAGCGATTCACATGAAGACTGCGGGTCCATTACATTCCTTGCCAGTTCCATCTTGGAAGTGGGCAGATATATGTATGGACTTCATAGTGGGGTTTCCTAGGACATCTGCAGGCTATAATTCAATATGGGTTATTGTTGATCGCCTAACCAAGATAGCTCATTTCTTACCAGTCAGAGATAAATATCGAGCGGAGCAGTATGCAAAGCTTTATCTTGATAGAATCTTCAGTCTGCATGGGGCACCCAAGACCATTGTCTCTGTGAGAGGGTCATTGTTCATATCTAAGTTTTGGAAAAGTCTACATGAGTCTTTGGGAACTAAACTTATCCGTAGTTCTGCTTATCATCCGCAAACAGATGGACAGACGGAAAGGGTAAATCAAATTCTTGAAGATATGTTAAGAGCATGTGTTCTCTCCTATGGTGCTATATGGGATGAATGCCTTCCCTTAGCTGAATTCTCATATAACAATAGCTATCAAGAGAGCATTAAAATGGCACCATTTGAAGCATTATATGGCCGTAGATGCCAGACACCTTTATATTGGTCAGATGTTGGAGAACATTGGTTCTTTGGACCGGATGTGGTCAAGGAAGCAGAAGAGAAAGTTAAACTCATACAAGCTAATATGAAGGTAGCTCAATCCCGATAGAAAAGCTATGCTGATAAGAGGAGGCGACCGCTAGAATTCATAGTGGGAGATCATGTCTACCTCAAGGTATCGCCAATGAAAGGAGTTCATCATTTTGGGATTCGGGGAAAGTTGGCGCCCTGTTATGTTGGCCCTTTTCAAATCCAACAACGATGTGGACCAGTCGCCTATCGCGTCAAGCTACCTGATCACATGTCAGCTGTGCATGATATTTTTCATGTATCCCAGTTGAAGAAGTATCTTCAAGTACCTGACCAAGTGATCGACTTTGGTGATGTAGAACTAGCACCTGATTTGACTTATGCCAAGTACCCCATTAGAGTCTTAGATCAGAAAGATCGAGTCACTCGAAGGCGTACAATCAAGTTCTACAAAGTACAATGGAACCAGCACACTGAAGAAGAAGCTACTTGGGAGTCTGAGGATTACTTAGAAGAAAACTTTCCTGACTTCTTTGCTTCTCTCTAGTTACAATACCTTGTCTATGTTGTAACTTGTCTCTCTTGTCAAAAGAATGGAAAACCCCCTCACTAGTCTTTTGAATAAAGTTATGATGTGTTAGCTTGACACATTTCCTTTTCCATTACTTAATCCTAAGTTTAAATCTCGGGACGAGATTTCTTTAAGGGGGAAGGGTTGTAACACCTCTGGTGTTTTGACCTAGCACTAAAACTTGACATGTCATCATATGCATTGCAAAGCATTCATAAAGTAGAAAATGTTGAATGCATTCACTAAATAAGATTTATTTCATAATGTTGTTATTTTATGTGATGTGATTCAAAACCTTAAATAAAGATCATGACCACAAGAGTCAAAATTAATGTGATCATGTGAGACCATGTGTTAATTGACTCAAATAACCCTAATGGGCCATGTTACTGGTCAAAAATCAAAGTTAAGTCAAAAGGTAAACAAATCAAATTTGAATTCAAATTCCAATTATAAAGGTCCTTTTTGCCCTTTTGTCTATTTTAAAATCCATTTGGAATTTGGGGTTGTGACAAAAAGCAAAGTTGAAGCTTATTTAATAAGGATCAACTTTGGTATTCAAAGTTTTTCAAGTTTACATATATAATTTGGAGTAATTTTGAAATGATTCAAATACTCAAATGCACCCCAAATTCAAATTTCAAAATGGGGGCAGAATTTGAAAATGTGCCTTGAAGCAAAGTTGTAGAGTTTGAAAAGTTGAGCAACTTTCATTTTTGGAGATTTTCAACTTCTTTAGAAAATTTGTGAGTAATTTGAAAAATATTGTAATCTGCAATGACTGTGATTGGGATCCTGTTTGGAAAAGATTCGTGGATGATTCAGGTTTCCCAAGGACACCCGACAGACCTGTTAAGTTGTTGGGAACTTGTGTACGCTATCTGAGGTCTATTGAGACATCAATAGGTGCACGTGGGCCCGATTTCTTAGGAGGTTCTGCCACAAAACGCCTGTCTTCAGTCTCATCTGCATTTGTCTGCCCATGCAACAGAACTCTTGGCAGTGGATATTTCTGAACAATTGTATTGTCACGTGTTTTGGTGTAGGATAACAAACATTTGTTCTGAAATTCTTCTATAGCTTTGCTGATAACATCTTTATCTCCATCAGGTAGGTCTTCATAAGGTACCATGAGGATGTTGTTGTTATTGTAAGCCACCATGATAATTGTGGGGTCCCACCGAGCGTGCCAGAACGTGTGTCGGCACGAAAATTTGTCTCATGCCGGGCACACGAGCAAGCCAGAAGGGTCTGCTCGATGGAGCTGGAGATCCGCCTAGCTTCAACGCAGGGATGATCGATCCTGCATACTCCTCCTGAGACATGCCAGTCAATTTGACCCTGCAATTGACAAGGAGAGAAAGCTAATTAGTAATTTAAGGTGGAACATGCTGGTGTTGCCAGACAGTCCCGAATATGAGGCTCTGAGAGCCAATGTGGAAGGAGATCGACTAAATATCCAATTCTAGCATACTTATAAGAATAAATCAGTTAAAGCTCATGGGATTATGGAAGAAAAATCGGTTATCATTCAGGATGAATATCGTTATTTAGACAAATATTAGTCAATGACAATAGGATGCCAACACTAATCAGTTTATGCTAAGCCAATGACTGCAAGGAACCGAATCCATTTTTATATAAAAGAAACCACTCATCATCATTTAACCTTTTAATAGAGATAAATCTAATGAACATATTAGATCTCATCTATCGCTATGACCAGTGGGGCATGAGGCAGAATCATGCAGGCCATAGAAACAACAATAAATTTGACGACCCTAACTTATTACTAATATCAGTGGGGCATGAGGCAGAATCATGCAGGCCGTAATACAATAATAAGATCATGGGGCTAACATATCTTTCAACCTACCCTTACTTCAACGGTCTCGTGGCGTGAGCTGTATATGTGAAAACACTCGATATCGGCTAAAACAGCTGATTTAGACATAGCGCACAATTAGGGTCATGCCCTATCAGGAATGGATCTACCAAATAACGAGCCCCGTTGCACGGTGCTAACGGTGGGGTGTGAGGCAGAATCACACAGGCTGTGATAATGGGCCATGGAACGGTTTTTGTTAGCCGATAGATCTATTCAAGACCAGGCATGCCTTAACCACACACTATGCACGATCAAGATTGACATAAAACAACCGATAAAACATAACTCATCATTTAAGGTGTAGATTAGATCAGTTTTAAACTAATAAACGATGGGTTAAACAGGATATAAGGCCGATCTAGATTAATCCCAATCGGGCAAAGTGATATTGCTGTAATTAAATAAATAATGAAAGCAATAAGCAATATTGGTAACTTAATGAATCTATCCGAAGGACGCCACCCTTAGATAGAGCCGATAACTTGACCTTAATCTAGTTCGAGCAGTGGAGGTCGACCGGATCGATGCAGCCGTACTTGAACTAGACAAGAGTCGATAACTAGCTTATACCAGAGTCGCAGTGGAGGTCAACCGGATCGATGCAGCCATACGAACGGAAGTATAAGCCATGACGGTACTTACAGACAAGCTGGAGGTCAGCTGGACCAATGCAGCCTTGCTCGCTGAAGAACTCGTCGAGATCTACTCTACTCCTACTCCTAAGGGGTGGCCGGAGCCGAAAAAGTAAGTAACTTGTATTTGATTGATTGTGTATCCTTTACAATAGCCGAGGTCCAATATTTATACCCGGAACCTACGTATGAATCCTACTTAAGCACGACTCATTATAATTTTTGGCCTAAGAGAAAACATTCCTAATTTAAGATAATTTGGACCCTAATCTTTCCATTTTCGTAGAGTCCAACATGTTTTTCCTAGCGCCGATTGTAGCTATTATAGTTATCTGCTGGCACTATCTGAAGAGAGTAGATTCCAGTGCTGCATTCGAATCAGCTGATACCGACCTTTATGCAATCGATTCCTTGACGATATAATCTTGGGAGCTTTCGAGTTCTCGCAATCCTTCTTCCAAATTCTGGTGTAAACACTAGTAAACCGAGGCGCGCAAATTAAGAAGCCATGCACGTGAGGGGTGAGGGGACGTCCGACCGTCGTCCCTGATGGCAGTAATGGCGCACGAGGAGGTGGGGGTGGGAGGAAGGATGGCTAGTCAGGTCGTGTAGCCATTCAATAGAGAGAGACAGGGCGAGATGGTGGATGGGTACACGTGCGGGTAGGGCAAGGCGGCAGTGGTAGTGGCACGGTGCAGAGAGGCACTGTGCCGCCTTGGCGGGACATGGCTGAAGGTGGAGCAGGTGCACGTGGGGAGTAGCGACCCTATGCATGTAGTACCAAGGCGGCCAGTGACACAGCGCAGTGATGTGACGGCAACGGTAGCAGCGCCCGTCGCTCGCGGAGCAGTGCAACGCAGCAGAGCGAATGCGGGCGGCCCTAGTGGCACCGACAGCGACGCCAGCGACAGCGCGCGATGGAACTACTGCGGCAGCAGCGCGGTAGTGAGGTGGGGCAGCTGTGCGCCAGGGCTGTCGTCCACAACGGCCAGCCGAGCGCGGCCAGGCGCGCGCGCATGCAGCTGGTGCGCCGAAGTCAGCCCAGGGGCGCGGTGATCGCGCCTACGCGAGAAAACCGACCAAGGACGTGCCATGCATGCTTTTTAAAGCGTCCAAATCAACTAATCGGTTGGCCAAACACCCAAACCATCTTCACCATACATTAGAGGGTAAATAAGGCTACTAAAACAATCCATAACACTACCCTACTTCTTAACCAGATTGCCGTACAAAAATTACGAAACATCGCAAATTCTAGCTCACCAAAAGTTCATGAAATCTTCTAAATGTTGAATGACTTTCTATTTCTAGTTGCATTTTCAAACCCTTAGAAATATAAGCTAGCAACATTATTTATCAACACCAAGTATTTCCTTGTCAGCTACAAAGTTTGTACTTTCAACTTTATTTAAGTGTTGCATATATGTTCTATATTATTTTTGTTCGATAAAAATTGGTTTTAAACCCTAAGTGATATAACATAACTATCAAATCAACTTTCGTTTCCCATTTTTGCCGATCGTTTTGAGTTACGGGAATTGATTTACACACTTTATTACAAGCATTAACACATAACATGATGCTCATGACATGTTTTAGTAAATGATTGACAGTGTAACACCAAAGGTGTTACAAATCTACCCCCCTTAAATAAAATCTCATCCCGAGATTTCATGTGCCTAGTGTGGGGAAAGAGATAAGAAGTAAATTCTGATTTAAACAATTACCTCAGTGAACTAGAAAGAAGGTGGGGATAATGCTTCATGATATAGCTTTCTTGCTCCCATGTCGTCTCATCCTCCGAGTGGTTTTGCCACTGAACTTTATAGAAGTTCACCACACTATTTCTAGTCACTCTTTCTTTTTCGTCCAAGATCTTGACAGGGTGCTCAATATAAGACAAGTCTGGCTGGAGGGGAAGTCCTTCAATTTCCATAGCTTCATCAGGGACCCACAAACATTTCTTTAACTAGGAAACATGGAAGACATTATGCACTGCTGACAAAAAATTTAGGAGTTGGAGACGATAAGCAACAGGGCCACATCGCTCCAAAACCTTATAAGGCCCAACAGAACGAGGAGCTAACTTCCCATGAACACCAAATCGATGCACACCTCTCATGGGAGACACTTTGAGATACACATGGTCACCCACTTCAAATTTCAAGGACCTTCTTCTCTTGTCTGCATAAGTTTTCTATCGGCTCTGGGCTACCTTCAAATGGCTCCGAATAATACTAACTTGCTCTCGAGCTTCTTTGATAAAATTAGGCCCAAAATATCCATGATCACCCACCTCAACCCAGTTAAGAGATGTTCTACATTTCTTGCCATACAGGGCCTCAAAAGGTGCCATACGAATGCTTTCTTGATAACTATTGTTATAAGAAAACTCAGCTAGAGTCAAGCATTTGTCTGACTTTTTGGGAAAAGAAATGGCACAAACCCTCAACATATCATCAAGTACCTGATTGACTCTTTCTGTCTGACCATCAGTTTGTGGATGATAAGCTGAACTTCTAAGAAGACTAGTACCAAGACATTCCTGGAGTTGCTCCCAAAAATGAGAGATAAAGACTGACCCTCTATCAGAGACAATAGTAAGAGGAACTGCAGCAGGATCATAATCCGGTCAAAATACAACTTGGAATACTTTTTGGCTGAATACCTGGTATCTACCGGGAGAAAATGTGTGGACTTAGTGAGACAATCCACAATGACCCAAATAGAGTCATAGCCCTTGGACGTGCGGGGCAAACCCACAACAAAGTCCATGGAAATATCTTCCCATTTCCAAACAGGGATAGGCAAGGGCTGCAAAAATCCCAGTGTACGCATATGGTCTGCCTTAACTCTTCCACAAGTGTCGCACTCCATGACGTACTTGGTGATATCCTACTTCATATTTGACCACCAATACAAGTGGCGCAAATCATGGCATATTTTGTTACTTCCTGGATGGATGGACAACTTGGAATGATGAGCTTCATCCAAAATCTTTCTTCTAAGCTCCTCACTTGACGGAACAACCAATCTATTCTTGAACCTCACTACACCTTGGTCATTAATACTAAAATAAGGACCACACCCTTCGGCAATTAACTTCTTGATATGTGGGATTTCCGAAACATCTTGCCTTTGTTCTATAATAATTTGCTCAAGTAAATCCGAGACTAGAGCAATATGGGCTAGTGCCTCAGCATGGTTGAGAGACAAAGACGCTTCTTCAACTTGATACGACTTCTGGCTCAAAGCATCGGCTACCACATTAGCTTTTCCAGGACGGTAATGAACCTCCAAATTATAATCCTTGATTAGCTCCAACCATCTCCGTTGCCTCATGTTCAGCTCGGACTGAGTGAAAATATATTTGAGGATCTTGTGATCCGTAAAAATGTGTATTTTATTTCCCAACAAATAGTGCCTCCAAATTTTTAGAGTGTGCACCACAGTAGCCAGCTCTAAATCATGGGTGGGATAATTCACCTTGTGCTTTTTTAGCTGACGTGAAGCATAAGCTATCACACGTCCATCCTGCATAAGCACACATCCCAGTCCAATCCTTGAGGCATCACAATATGCATCAAAAGGCCTATCAATATCTAGTTGGGCAAGAATAGGAGCAGAGGTAAGAAATTTCTTAAGGGCTTGGAAAGCTTCTTTACAAGCCGGACTCTATACAAACTTGACATCTTTCTAGAGCAGCTTGGTCATCGGCTAAGCTATTTTGGAGAAGTCAGGAATGAAGCACCGATAATAACCAGAACAAGACCAAGTAACTAACGAATCTGATGCATTGACTTGGGAGATTTCTAATTTAACACATCCTGCACCTTGCTTGGGTCTATAGAGATACCTTCAGGTGTCAGAACATGTCCCAAAAACTGACTCGATCTAACCAAAACTCACTTGCTGAATTTGGCATACAGCTTGTGTTCCCTTAATTGAGTCAGTACTATCCGAAGATGATGTGCATGCTCTTCTTTGTTCTTGGAGTATATCAAGATATCATCGATGAACACCACCACAAACTTATCCAACTGTGGCATGAAGATTGAATTCATGAGGTACATGAAGAATGTAGGAGCATTGGTGAGACCAAAAGACATGATTTGGTATTCATATAGCCCATACCTAGTAGAGAAAGCTGTCTTTGGTATATCTTGTGGCCGGATCTTAATTTGATGATAACCTGAACGAAGGTCAATCTTGGAAAACACCTTGGCACCCGCTAACTGATCGAACAAAGTATCAATACGAGGTAAAGGATACTTGTTCTTAATGGTTACCGCATTGATAGGGCGATAATCCACGCACATCTGCAAGGTACCGTCCTTCTTCACAAAATAGCTGGACAACCCCATGGTAAAGAACTAGGACAGATAAATCCCTTCTCCAATAATTCCTCTAACTGCTGCTTCATTTTAGCTAGTTCTTTAGGAGCCATATGGTAGGGGCACCGAGAAATAGGAGCAGTGCTAGGTACTAACTCAATGGAAAACTCCACATTTCTATCCGGTGGCAACCCAGGTAGATCTTTAGGAAAGACATCCGGGAACTCATAGACCATAGGAATAGAGGTGAGATCAGGAGAAGCTTCAACATGAGCAGTAACTGGTAAGGCTGGATCTGAGGGCATAAGAAGAGACATCCTATCCTCGGAAGAAGGAAGCCATAACTCAACAACTCTCTACTTATGGTCTAGGACTACCCCATAAACTCACAACCAGTTCATGCCCAGAATTGCATCTATCCCTTGTCTAGGCAGCACCATGAACTAGAGGTGGTAAGTGTGAGTGGCTAGCACTAATCCAACTGTATCCGTCTGAGTATTAACGTACAACTGCGCACCTAGAGTACTGATTCTATAGGCAATAGGTATAGCCATAAGAGATATACTTTGCCTTTGTGCAAACCCCATGCTCATGAATGAATGTGATGCACCAGAATCAAACAACACATATGCTGGGTGGGAATCAATGATAAACATACTAGCCATCACTGGTTCATTCTGCAAGATTTCCTCAGCCTCAGTGAAGTTGACTTGCCCAGAGCGGCTTACGGGTACCTTCTTCTTGATGATCGTCCGCTTGATCAAATGGGAGTTAGCTGAGGGCTGAGCAAACTGTGTAGGCTAGTTCTATGGACACTCTTGAGCATAGTGGCCTTCCTTGCCACACTTGAAACAAGCACCAGGCTTGTTCCCCTGCCCTTGATGAGGCGGAACCTGTTGTCCCTAAGGCTGCTGTTGCACCTGCTGAGTAGGTGCACGGTACTGAGTGGGAGGTGTCGGGTGGGTCTGCTGAGGTTGACGGAACGACTGCCCACCCGAAGACTAATAGGGCACCTGCCTAACAACCTATACCTTCTGAGCCTGGGGGTGACTAGAAGACCCAGTAATCACCTGCTTGCACTTCTACTCGGCCTGAGAGTCACGCTAAAGTCCCTCCATGGCAATGGCAGCATTCATCATAGCACCAAAAGTTTGGTAGTTCCCTGTGTACAACTCCCTCTATAGACTGCAAGATAGGCCGCGATAGAAACAGTCCCTCTTATTCTCATCGGTGTTGATGTGGATCCCAGCATACTATGCCAGATGGTTGGATTTGTTCATGTAATCCATTACAGACATGCTCCCTTGCTTCAGGTCTAGAAACTCCGTCAACTTCCTATTCAACACACTAGTAGGAATGTAGTATTCTCTGAAAGCAGCGATAAACTCCTGCCAAGTCACACGGTGATCCACCAGCTGCATGGCATTGAACGTATCCCACCATGCACTGGCAGAACCCAATAGCTGCTGCGCTACAAAGCGCACCTTCTGCTCCTCAGTTATAGTGAGTAGCAGAAACTTCTGATCTAGAATACGAAGCCAATGCTCTGGGCCCAGAGGCTCGATAGTCAGCGTGAACGTAGGTGGGTGCATCTTCAAGAAATCCTGGTAAGAATAGGGTCCCTTGGGACCATGGGCACCACCCCCGTTCCTGCCGTTGCCATTGTGGCCTCCACGGGCGAAGCCACCAATCACCTAGGCTAGCATCTCCAAGGCACGGGCTAACTCACACCGAGCAGCCAACATCTCCGCCATCATCTCCGCATGGGTCATCGGAGGTGGTGGAGGAGGAGGAGGAGCCATAAGCGGGGCCTCGTGGCTTCCCCCATTTTTGTTGCCAATGCCCTCACCACGACCGTTATCACCTGGTCCACCCCAGTGCTGGTACTCCCGCGACCAGACCTCAGGTTCATCTGTAAACAGATAGAAACCAACCATTAGGGACAACCCTCTGGATTAGGAACAAGAGATTAGAGAAATGATAAGACTTTTATTAAAGCATTCTTTTAGGTTGTCCTATCAATTCACTAATCTAAATTATACGTGTAGAGGGAAGTTTAGTTTAAGGAAGATTATGTTTTCATGATACATGCATCGGCCTAACTGTTCACTCAAGCCAGAATATAGCGACATTCACAAAACTTTTCGGCACATCGCACACTCACTTTCCGCTTACTAAATGATTCTTACGCAGCGTAAGTTTGTGTACCTGTAGAAAATTGATTAGATAAAACTAGTGCCGCTATCCTAGATAGACCATATTGCTAGGGCTTATACTTATTTACATAATTTTATGGCATCCTATTTTTCTCAAAACTTTTGTTGGTCAAATTTTAGGTTTTGAAAAGAGTTATGAAACTCGGAACTCATTATTGGCTCTGGTACCACCAGTGGCAGAACCACTCGAAATAACATACCTTCGAAGGTGCTCGTCTTGCAGCAGACACTAAGCACCCCGAAAGCAAGCTACATCGGGCGGATTCCATTGAGCACACCCCAAGGGAGAACTCGAATAATCCACGTTTTTCCTCCAGGATCCAATAACGAGAACGAATTTATAATACTTAGTCCATTTCATACAACCAGAGTTCTTAGAAATACCTTATTACAACACCAAGTTCAGAGTGCGGAATTTAAACAGCGAAATTACAATAAACATCTAACGGTAGAATACAAGGATCCGTCTGTGCCCAGCAGAAGAATCCTCCACACAATAGCTACTCTTAAACTGCACCTGCCACTACACCACAACCCCAGAATGGCGATGCACCATTGGTCGCTATAGGTGGATACAGCGATGCACTATCGGTCGGTATAGATCTATGCCGACACTTAACTGCTGCCGCTGAAAGTGGCGTTGGGATAGGGTTATAGCGACCGACATACTTTTAGCGACCGATAGTCTGGCGAAATGCTGATGGCATATAGTAGTTTTACCATCCAATAGTTCAACGCTAAAGGGATTTATACCAACCAACAATCCAACACATAGATCACATGACGCAAAAATACATTATTAATCTCACATTAACCAAATTACAGTATTCTTTTAGACATGAAACATACAAGGTCACATACAACATGAGACACAAAATCGAGTCACAATCATGTAATAGTCATGCTGGGTTGCACACCTCACAGTAACATGAGACACCAAATTACAGTTGTCGGGGACCTAATACCGGGGTACCTAAGGAGGTGGAACTAATAACCATCGAACGTTAAAAACTCCCGAACGGAGAAGAACACTACTGCGCCTCTTGCCCAAATGATGGGGGTTTGGTTCCGCCTCGCCCGATGCCCGTGGGCCAGCTCTGCCTCACCCGACGGCTGGAGGACGGCTCTGCCCCACCCGAGGGCTAAGGGATCGGCTCCGCCTCGCCCAAGGGCTAAGGGCTAGACTCCGCATCGCTCGACCCCCGAGGTATAAACTCCGCCTCGCCCGATGCCTGTGGACTGGCTTTGCCTCGCTCGAGGGCTGAGGGCTAGACTTCGCCTCGCCCAATGCCTGTGGGTCGGCTCCACCTCGCCCGAGGGCTGAGGGCTGAACTCCGCCTTGCCTAACAACTACACCCCGCTCCCTCATGATGATAGGCACAGGGTAAGACAAGACGTTCGGGTCAACCGCAGCATCAAGGACCATGCCATGCGCTCCTGCAGGAGAGTACCATCAGGGCATGATGGGACGGGCGCTTAGACCCAGGCATGGCAGAGCTTGAATAGTGTTGCAGGCGCGTGCTCTTCGCCCTATAGTGTTGTAGGCGCCGCCTTCAGCCCTCGGGCGAAGAGTCCCACACAGACATACAACAACCACTATGTTCCAAGGGGGGACTCCCGTCCTCTACAGTGGCAAACGAGCAGTCACCGCGCCTTCCGCTCCCCACAGGGTCGCAGATCGACACCCCTGCCTGACACGCCGCCCACGGAGGCAGGACGGGACGCACCCACTTGCTAAAAGAGGCCAGGGCATGGCCTACGAAGATCAATGCACACGCCACTTCTGACACTATCTGCCATGTTATATAGGGCAGGCACAGGGAAAAAGGAAGACCCGGATCCTTCGAAGGACCTTCTATACCCTTGATATTTTCCTCTTTCTCCCATCTGTAACCCCTACTCCCCCCTTGGTCTATAAAAGGGAGGGCAGGGCTCCCCACTAGAGGGATGGACTTTTGATGAACAACTCATATACTGATGAGCTCACAGAGAGTTCAGTTCCACATCACGCACACAGCCAAGCCGCCACTAGGCTCTTGGCACCCTTTCGACCCTTCCATCAGAGATCTGGGACCAGTCCCTCTCTCGACCATTTGTACCCCCTACTATGAACCGTTTTTGGTGCTAATAACACGAGCAGCAACAGACCGGATGTAGGGACATTCAGCCTGAACCAGTATAAACCTTGTGTACTTTAGCGCACCATCCGGGCCTGATGCGCATAATTATAAATTTACTAGCCGGTGCTTGTTCGAAACACCGACAGTTGGCGCGCCAGGTAGGGGCCTTTGCGCGTTCCAAACCAGGCCACGGATGGCTAACCACAATGTCAGCTGGGTCCTAGGCGCACACATGCGCTTCAGGAGCCTAGATTTCATCATCACAATGGGAGGAGAGTTGGTACGGGTGCACAGCACCATCCAATCTCTCCCCTCCATCGTCCTCGACCACAAGAAGCTTGGGCACCAGCTCGGCATCTCCTTTGGACCCCAGCAGTCCAAGGAGAACCAGCGTCACCTCACCCTTTCCAATGATGACAACGTGGCACGACCTTCCGAAGAGGGGCACCTCTCTCTGGAGCACCACGTGCGGAGCGCCCCGACAGCGTTTCCGTTCAGTCTCCGCAACGCCGCGGCGACCGCTTGCCACCTCGTGGCACTACGCATGGTTGAACCGCCCGCAGACAGCAAGTTCATGGGGGTAATTGAACATGACACAGAGTCCCTCCACAAACTCCTCACCGAGGAGCCAGAATCATCCTTTGGCTCTGACTCCAGCAGGGGGAGCCATCACCCTTCCCGGGAATGCTTCATGGCGGAAACCTCCAAGGGGCACATTGAAAGCGTCTCTGAGGGGGAGGCTACCCCAACAGGCAACCTCGACGCCAGGACCAGAGGGGAGGCAGTGGCCCCATCTCATGTAAGGATGGAGTAGCTGAGAGCATGGAAGCTAGAGATCGATGACGCCGGACAACAGCTTGTTCGGGAGTACCGGAAGATTGATGAGGAAATCAAGCGTCACGGAGATGGTGGGCACGCACGCGCCACGACCCGTGATGTACACTAGAGGATCCTCACCGATGACGAGACCCTCCCTCACTTCGCTCGGGAAAGCCAGGACATCGCCGCTGCGATGGCCTTGCTTCACGGCCTTCAAGAGGCCGTGACGTTCGAGGATCGCCGGGCCCGTCGAGAAATTCACACGTTGCTCGAGTGTGCGGCGGCGCAGCAGGCGGAAAACTCGTTGTCTCGGTGACCCGAGCTCGACACCAGCCAGCACACACCCTCAGTGCATCACGCTAAGGACGCGTCGGTTCACTAGACACCGCTAGGCGGCAGACAGCACACCCCTGTTCTGGTGCATCAACGTCTCGGCTACAACCGTGACACACGCAGCACCATCGACGCCCATAGACACGCCTACAATGACTCAAGAGAAGGAGCCAAATGCGGCTACCACCCTCGGCGTGGCGGACGCTACGACAGCGGTGAGGACCAGAGCCCGAGCCCCAACCTGTCAGGCCCTCAGGCCTTCGGCTGGCACATCCTCAATGCTGCTTTCCCGCCAAGGTACTGACCGCCTACCAACATCCCTAAATATTCTGGACAAACAAACCACGGGCTTTGGCTCAAAGACTATCGGCTTGCCTATCAAGCCGATGGCGCGAATGATGACGATTTCATTATTCGCAACCTCCCACTGTTCTTGGCCGATTCGGCACGAGTGTGGTTGGAGCACTTACCATCCAACGCCATTTAGATTTGGGCGGATTTGAGGGAAATCTTTGTGGGGAACTTCCAGGGCACATACAAGCGCCCTAGGAACCCATGGGACCTCAAGAACTGCCGCTAGAAGGCCGATGAAACCCTCCGCGGGTACATCCGGTGCTTCTCCCGGCAGTGCAACGAGCTCCCCAACGTCGCCAACGCCGACATGATAGGAGCCTTCCTGTCCGGAACCACCTGCAAGTCCTTGGTCCATAAGCTGGGACGCAAGGGCCCACGGACCACTAAGTAACTCCTGGACATTGCCACCAGCCACACCTTCCGACGGCAAGGCATGGCGGGACGAGGGCGCCGATGAAGGCACCTCCAACCGTTCCACCAAAAGAAAGAATAAGAAGCAACGGCGTGAGGACTCGCTCGTGGCCGCTACCGACCGCAAGGGTGGCCGAAAGCCCACAGAGGGCACTCCGAACCACTTTGAAAAAATGCTCGAGGGGTCGTGCCCAAACCATGCTTTCCTGGCCAAGCATCTATACAAGGATTATGGCCTCATGCGCAAATACTTGTCCGGAGGCCTCAACAAAGGGGAGCAGGGGAAGGAACCTGCCCCCACCACAGATGACACCGAGGAGAAGGACGACGCCTTTCCAATGCCGAACGGTGCCCTTATGATCTTTGGAGGATCAACGGCCTATGACTCCAAACGCCGCAAGAAGGTCGCGCGCCGCGAGGTCTATACGGCTGGACCAGCCACGCCTGCCTTCATCCGGTGGTCTGAATCCGCCATAACCTTCAACCGGGCTGACCACCCGGATGCCATCCCACACCCAGGAAGGTACCCGCTTGTTGTCGACCCGATCGTCGGTCCAAAGTGACTCACAAAAGTACTGATGGACGGAGGCAGCGGCCTCAACATCATGTACGCCAAGACGCTCGACGAGATGGGCATCGACCGGTCAAACCTTCGCCCAATCCGAGCGCCTTTCCATGGCGTCGTGCCTGGCAAATAGGCCATGCCGCTGGGGCAGATCGATCTACCCGTGACTTTCAGGGGTCAGTCCAACTACAGGACTAAGACCCTCACCTTCGATGTGGTGGGATTCCCGGGAACCTTCCACGCCATCCTGGGACGACCATGTTACATGAAGTTCATGGCCGTCCCCAACTATACATACCTCAAGCTGAAGATGCTGGGCCCCCATGGGGTCATCACCGTCGGCACCTCCTTCCAACGCGCTTACGAGTGCGAAGTCGAATGCTGCAGCCATGCCGCCATGGTCGTCGCCTCCAGGGAAGTTGCCGCCCTCAGGGAGGAGGCTACCGAAAAAACACCGACGCGAAGAAATCAACCGGGTCGTTCGAATCGGCAGAGGGCTCCAAGGAGGTCCTCATAGACCCCAGCAGCTCCGAGGGTAAAATGGTACGCATTGGTACCATGCTCTCCTCCGAATAGGAAAGCGCGCTCGTCGACTTCCTCCGCGACAACAAAGACATCTTTGCGTGGAAACCCTTGGATATGCCGGGCATCCCGAGGGCGGTCGGCGAGCATACTTTAAAAATCCACCCAGGCTCCAAGCTGGTGAAACAACACCTGCGTCACTTTGACAAGGAAAAGCGCAGGGCCATCGGTGAAGAAATAGCAAAACTATTGGCCGTCGAATTCATCAGGGAAGTACACCACCCAGAGTGGTTAGCAAATCCCATTCTTGTACGAAAGAAGAGCGGGAAATGGAGGATGTGTGTCGACTACACAGGTCTAAACAAGGTGTGCCCAAAGGACCTGTTTCCTTTGCCACGCATAGACCAAATAGTCGATTCTACCTCAGGGTGCGAAACCCTCTGCTTCCTTGACGCGTACTCCGGCTACCACCACATCGCGATGAGAGAGTCCGACCAGCTCGCGACGTCTTTTATCACCCCCTTTGGATCATTCTTCTACATCTCAATGCCATTCGGTCTGAAGAACACCAGGGCAACTTACCAGCGCTGTATGCTCAACTGCTTCGGGGACCTCATCGGGTGGACCGTTGAGGCCTACGTCGACGACATCGTAGTTAAATCCAAATGGGCTGACCACCTTGTCACCGATCTTGAAAAAACCTTTGCTAAACTCTAGGCAAATCGCATCAAACTCAATATCGAGAAATGTGTTTTTGGGTTCCCAAGGGGCATGCTGCTCGGCTTCATCGTCTTCGAGCGCGTCATCGAAGCCAACCCAGAGAAAATTTCAGCCATTACGAATATGGGCCCGATCCAGAACATAAAGGGGGTTCAAAGGATCATAGGGTGCCTCGCCACCCTCAGCCAATTCATCTCACACCTTGGCGAATGAGGACTCCCCCTTTATCAACTCCTAAAGAAAGCCGACCGCTTCGAGTGGACAACCGAGGCCCAGGAGGTGCTCGACATGGTCAAGCTACTACTAACAAAGCCCATACATAGCACCACGCAAGTGGTCAGTGCCACCCTGGTAGTAGAGCGGGAAGAAGAGGGGCACGCCTTCAAGGTACAGCGCCCTGTGTACTTCATCAGCGAGGTACTATCCGACTCCAAAACCCGCTACTCCCAAATCCAGAAACTCCTATACGCCGTACTCATCACCAAGAGGAAGTTGCGCCACTACTTCGAGTCACACACCATGACAGTCGTGACGTCATTCCCCCTCGGCAAGGTCGTCCATAGCCAGGACGCCATGGGGAGAACCGTGAAATGGGCACTCGAGCTGATGGATCAAGGCATCGCGTATGCGCTCTGAACGGCAATCAAGTCCTAGGTGTTAGCTGATTTCATCGCGGAATGGACCGAGGTCCAGATGCCACCGGCGGTCGTCGATCAAGGGTACTAGATGATGTACTTTGATGGGTCACTGATGAAAAGGGGGGCCGGCGCGGGGCTGGTCTTCGTATCACCCCTAGGGGTCCGCATGAGGTACATGGTTCAGCTCCATTTCCCCTCATCAAATAATGTCGCTGAATATGAAGCGCTCATCAACAGCCTACGAATCGTCATCGAGTTGGGCATCCGACGCCTCGACATCAGGGGCGACTCCCAGCTAGTCATCGACCAAGTCATGATGGAGTCGAGCTGCCACGACACCAAGATGGCGGCATACTGCCAAGAAGTCCGATGGATGGAGGATAGATTCGACGGCCTCGAACTCAATCACATCCCAAGGCGCCTCAACGAGGCGGCCGACGCGCTCGCGAAACCAGCGTCCAGCTGAGAGCCAGTGCCGACTGGAGTCTTCGCCAGTGATCAACACAAGCCCTCGGTGCACTAGGAGGGGTCGAAATAGGCCGATGATGGCCCATCTAATCCGCCACCGAGGGCCGACCCACCGACTGCTCCATCCAACCTTGAGGTCATGGAGCTTGAAGAGGATCTAGCAGCAGAGCCCGACCTTCCAAACGACTGGAGAACGCTTTACCTTGACTACCTCCTCCACGACACACTACCAACGAACAAGATGGAAGCTCGACGGCTCGCACGTCGCGCCAAGTCCTTCGTTCTTGTAGAAGGCGAACTCTACAAATGGAGCCACACCGGGATCCTGCAGCTCTGTATCCCTAGCGAATAGGGAAAACTTTTGCTGAACGACATCCACGGTGGGGTCTGCGGTCACCATGCCGCACCGAGGACCTTGGTTGGAAACGCATTCCGACAGGGCTTCTACTGGACCACTGTAGTAGCCGACGCCGAGCAAATCGTACGCACCTGCGAAGGGTGTCAGTACTACGCTCGACAAACTCACCTCCCGGCCCAAGCACTCCAGATGATTCCCATCACATGGCCCTTCGTGGTCTAGGGGCTCGACCTGGTTGGGCCATTCAAAAAGGCGCCTGGGGGCTTCACCCACCTACTTGTCACCATAGACAAGTTTACGAAATGGATCGAAGCTCGGCCGATCTCCACGATCAAATCCGAGCAGGTCGTGCTGTTCTTCCTCGACATCATCCATCATTTTGGAGTACTAAACTCCATCACAGACAACAGCACGCTGTTCACCGATAGGAAATTCATTCGATTCTACGATGAACAACACATCCGGATCGATCGTGCACCCCCGGACGAATGGGTAGGTCGAGCGTGCAAATGGCATGCTCCTATAGGGCCTCAAGCGCAAGATCTTTAACCAGTTGAACAAGTTCGGCGCACGCTGGGTCGCCAAGCTCCCCGCAGTACTCTGGAGCCTAAGAATAACTCCCAGCCGGCCCACCGGCTACACGCCTTTCTTCATGGTCTACGGTGCCGAGGCCGTCCTCCCGACGGACCTCGACTATAGAGTGCCAAGAGTCAGAGCATACGACGAATAGGGAGCCGAGGCATCCCAACAAGATGCCATGGACCAACTAGACAAAACCCACGACATCGCCCTCCTCCATTCGGCCAAGTACCAGCAGGCGCTACGGTGGTACCACAGCTGACGGGTGCGGGACCGAGCCTTCAACGTCGGGGACCTTGTTCTCCGCCTTGTACAGAGCAACAAGGACCGCCACAAGCTCTCCCCACCCTAAGAAGGGCCATACGTCATCACGGAACTACTCCGTCTAGGTGCCTACAAGTTGAAAACCATCGACGGCAAGGTCTTCACCAACACCTGGAACATCGAACAACTATGTTGTTTTTACCCTTAAATAAACGCATACTCTTCCTTATCAGTTTTTGTCTTTACAAAACCCCGATCTTTAGTGACATCCAACCCCTGCAAATTGCGAGGGGTCAGACCTCACTCGAGGGCTGATACGAATGATACAAGTATGTTTATCTTGCAAAAACTTCCTATGTTATATTTGCAAACATTCTCTAAGTTTTCCGTTCTTCTCATAAACAAAGTCCTATGGACTAAGATTTCGCGAACAAATTCCGAGTACAACTGGTAGGACTGCGGGAGACCCACGCCCTAGCGGCTACGACCTCTTTGCTCACTAGCATGATCAGAATTAATTCACCCGCACTCCTAGTTTCTTACAACTTGAACCATAGGAAGGGTCGGAGGGCACCGAAACCTCTTCTACAAAAAGGGGAAGCTGAAAAGCTGTTTGCCGTAACAAAAGATGAAAAATTGTTCATTCATTTTTTGCACAAATTCACCACTTACAAAGTAATTTCATCACGAAAAGGACTAATGTACCCGTAAATTCCAAAGACTGTCTACTCGGGGGCTCCCCCACAAACTTATTCAATTACAGTCTTTGCCTAGCGTTACTACAAGTACTACTACGGCCGCCACACCACGCCCTCCATCGGCGACGTCCTGGCATGTACACGGGCCAGTTCATCTACTGCGGCCGCCGCGCCACGCTCTCCATCGGCGACGTCCCGCCGTTCCATAGGATCCTCGAAGGCGCCATCATCTGCAACGTCGAGCACCACGCCGGCGACTGTGGTACCCCTCCACCGGGGCATCTAGAGACTACACCATCGTCATCAGCCGCAACCCTGACAACGGCACCTCTGCTAGGGCATCCGGGGACTATGCCATTGTCATCAACCACAACCCCGCCAACGATGCCTGAATGGGGGGTGCCTCCCGCCGAAGGAAGGCCGCAACGAACGACGGCAAGGCCGACGACGCTCGACACCCTCCAGTGCTCCTCCTCCTTCGACAGTGGCAACTCCTCCTCAGCACAGGCGGCCCACACCCTCTCATCTATGTTGGATGACCTCCAGCTCGACATCACGCTCTGAATTCACGAGCGGATCAGTGAGTTTCTCTCTCCCTGGCATTACCCTCCCTCACTCAGTAACCGTCGCGATGCACGGACGCATTCGGTGGAAGAGGAGAAGAAGAAGAGGTAGCGGCTCAGAGGCAGGCCAAGAAGTGGGATGAGAACTCCCCCCTATTTAAAGAAGGGGCTTGATAGCTGAGGAAAGGTGAAAGGTTGGGACCAAAAACTCTTTGCCTTCCCCTATTCAATGCAAAATGCGAAATCAATGCTGACAGAAAACCGAGGGGACGCGACGGAACCACCGAGGCGCTCTCTGGGTGACAAGACGTCGCCTGGTCAAACAGAAAGTGGCCTGGGCATGGCCCGCCACTAATGCGCCCCGGGCGCGAAACCCAGGGCAGACTCGCTTGTAGGCGACTCCCCGCTTCCCCGGGCAGGACCGTGGAACGACCCAACGATAGAACCTCCGTCCAAAGGGAGCCCAGCGGGCCTCCTGGGCCGATCGGACGACCCAGGTAAAATGATGGACGAACGACCGCTGAAAGATAAGTACCTCTGCTTACTTACTTTGAGCGATAATTTCTTCACCGAGTTACCGACCCTAGCAATGGC
Source organism: Miscanthus lutarioriparius (assembly GCA_904845875.1). Lineage (NCBI taxonomy): Eukaryota > Viridiplantae > Streptophyta > Magnoliopsida > Poales > Poaceae > Miscanthus > Miscanthus lutarioriparius. The sequence goes on from CAJGYO010000005.1 coordinate 99,594,408, forward strand.
ATGGGCACGGACATTGCTCGGGGGCTGCCGAGGGTGTCTATTTTTTAGACAGTCTCTTCGCCTGACCCCTCCTTACATTTAAAAACCGGAAGCGCGATGGGTGGGTATAAAACTCTGAATACAACTAGACGAACCGCCAGACCCTACGCCTCGACGGCTACGGTGTTTTTTGTTCACCAGCATAAATCGAACTCACAGTTCCCCACACCATAAGCCTCGGCTCCCGCCTTCCTAAGAAGGGTTTGGAGGGCTCCCCCTGTAGAACCCCCTTCAAGGGGAAGCTGTCGGGTCGACTAAATCGATCAAGCGACTCGAATCAACGCCGAGAGACAAAAACAAAGAATAGCAATTCTTATGCAGGTTATTCCAACCTCGTCGCAAACATCAGGGCCCGAACCCTGCACAGACACATCTGGTAGGAGCTTCTCATCGCTCATATCACCAAGGTAATCCTGCTTTCGTTTCAAATTAAATCGTACATTGAACTCATGCAGTTGTTGCATCCCAAACGCTTCGTGTCGTGTCATGAAGTGGCAGTCGCCTCGTTCGATACGTAACAACAAATGACCGAGGTTCGAAGGCCGGCCTACAAAGGGCTCGAGGCCGCCTCATGTCAAACAAAGCCAGGGAGAAATAACTGAGACGAGCCCCAGCGGCCCTGCTCGACCCCGCTCAGAAGCGGACAGGGGCGTCTCGACCTTTTCTCGTTCGATTCTAACCTTGAGCCAAACCCAAAGAGTCTCCTCCGAGGAGAGGCCAGCGGGCCACCTGAGCCTATCAAACGGCTTAGGCATCTGCCAGGAGGCGGGTTAAGAAGTAGTGGAGTGCCACCTGAGGGCTCTGCCGACCCCGTCAGCAAATGATGGACCTAGATTCCACACGAATGTACTCGTTAGCGAGCTCATTGAGCGCGACACTCGAGCCGTCGAGGCAAGTGTCGTTAACTCAGCGGAAACCGAGGACGGGGTAACACACGAAACATGGCCGACCCCTATCAGACCCTAACAGGGCTCGGGGGTTCGAGCCGCTCGATCCAAGATCAAAAGACCGAGGTTCGAAGGCTGACCCGCAAAAGGTCCAAGGCCACCTCACGTCAAACAAGAGCCAGGGGAGAAAAACGCGGATGAGCCTCAGCGGCCTCTACCCAACCCACATTGAGGCGGATAGGGTCATCTCAACCTTCTAGTTTAAACCAGCCCCTAGCCGAGCCCGTAGAAACCCCATTGAGGGGGAATTTGTTGGAAGGCGGGGCAGGGAACAACGGAATGCCACCCGAGGGCTTTGCTGACTCCATCGCAAAGCAATGGGATTAGATTCCGCCCGAACACCCCCGTTAGCGAGCTCATCAGGCACGTCTTTCGTGCCACCGAGGCAAATGACACAGCCCCAATCCCTCCAAATTGCGAAGAATTGCGGACGGGACAAATGTTACGAAACAGGCCAGCCCATGACCAAATCCCCACCACGCGCTGGGGCCCGGGGAAGGCCGAGCCAGTGGTAAAGACCGAACGCACGGTCACGCAGCAATCGCCAAAGATCCTAAGTAAGGGGTACGAGTGAATACAAACGTAAATTCACTTCCCTCGCCCCATTCTATAGTAACATCCAACCCCAGCAAACCGCAAGGGGTCGAATCTCACTCGTGGGCTGATAAAGGTATGGCTACCTCCTTTCTTTTTCAAAATAATCATTGCATCTGACCTCTTCCTCGCATCAAGACTGGCGGCAAGGTTCAGGGGAACAGATTGGTAAGACCACAAAAAGCACACGCCTAGACAGCTAAGGCAATTTTGCTCACCAGCACGATCAAGGTTTCCCCTAAAAACCTCAGGCCCTACGGTCTTAACAAACGGAAGGGTCGATCGCATAAATCTCTTTTTTATCACTAAAAGGGAAGAAGGTAAGATCAAACAAAACGAAATTGTGAAGCAAAATTATGAAACTATTTCCAGACACAAAAGTACCGACACTTGTTCACATATTGCATATAAATGTTTTTCAAACTTGTTCCACTAACTACTTCCGCGAAGGGAGAACCTCTTCTTTCAGCCTATCCGCCAGGTTTCGCGCAAGGGGAGTCACCGCCTTCTCCATCTCGTCCAGCTCAGCATCTTCACAGATAGGTGCAAAGCCTTGGCTCGTCACCTTTAGGTTTATCTCCTGATCATAATGGGAACGGGCGACAGCGAAGGCCTGGGTGATCCCGACGCGAAAGGTGCTCTCCTCAAGCTGGCCCACCTGCACCGTGATACCAGCAGCACGAGTCATGAGGGAACCGGCCCCCTCCTCTTGCGCCACTTCCAGGCCATCAGAGACTGCCAGGATGATGGAGGACAGGCGATCATACTCATCACTTTTGACTTGAAGAAGCCCCCGCGCCTCGACGAGATCGATACATAGACCGACAGAAGCTTCCTCGGTATCCAGCCTTCGGGCCACCTCGACTCCAAGATCCGCCCGGCGTGCCTCGGCCTCCTAACGCGCTTCATCGCGCTCTCGGATGGTCCGGTCTCACTCCTCCTGGGCTGTGCTGCGCTCCAAGCGAAGTCTATCTTCGGTCCGGCACAACTCGTCCCGCTCCCTGCGCAGCCAGTCGATCACCGTGGCATCCTAGTCTGCCTTCTGCTGTAACACCGCGGACCTCTCCTCAGCCTTCAGCTTGAGGTCCCGCTCCATCTCCAGCTCCACCAAGAGCTTGCCGGCCCGCTCACTGGCCGCGGCATCCTTCTGTAGCCGCTCGTCCCGCTCCTTTTGAAGACTAGCGGTCGCCTCCTCGTCCACCTTCACCCTCGCCGATAGGTCCTCGAACATCCCATGGAACTCCTCCGCGTCCTGACGCGCATCGGCCTCCCGCTGCTGGGCAGCAGCAAGCTGCATGCCCACGTCTCCTCACAGCCGGGCCTCCTCGGTGAGGCGGTCCCACTCCGCATTTTGTTCACAGAGGAACCAGGATTTATTCTGGCTATGAGCAATGATACACTGAAAAGAAGACTGGTATTAGAAATACGAAAACACAAAAACACATGAAGAGGGAAGATTAAGCGGGTACCTGGCCAGAATCGATGAGGATCTCACGCAAGGCATCACTGGCCTGGCCCAACGCATCCATCAAAGTTGAGAACCCGATGTCAAGATTCTCCCACTCCATGCTCTCGGAAGCATCATCGAGCGAGAAAAGAACCGACGCTGGGTCCTGAGCGGCCATCCACTGGAGTGGCGGCTCGCCCCGCGCGGGAGAGTGGCTGCCCCCCGACAACAGGGCCAGGGATGACCTTCTACGGGTCCTCTCCACCACCGTCACGACACCCGAAGACCCTCTGGCCGCGTCCTCCATCCAGACTGCCCCAGACGCCACGGCCTAGATCGCCGGTGGCGCAGAATGCGCCGCCCCATCGGATGCCGCCATGGCAGTGTCCGATCCCGCCGGGCTTGTCGCGGTCGTGGCCACCTCCGTCTGGGCCTCTGATGACGCGAGCTGTGCTGCTCCCTCGAACACCACTGCGGCTACATCTGACTCTGCCCAGCTCGCATCAGGCGCAGTCACTTGGGCCGTCGGGGGCACGGATTGCGCCGCCCCCTCGGACACCACCACGGCTGCGCCCAGTTGCTCCTGGCTTGGCACGGTCGCAGCCGCCTGCTCGGCAACCATCGCGAACGCCACCGGACCGACCAACGAGGCCGCAACGTCAGCGCCGCTCCTACCCAAAACGGGGGCGACGTCGGGCAGCGTCATCCGCCCCGCCCGAAGGGCAAGGCTCTTCTTCGGCGCCGGCCCCAGGGGGTGGCCCCATTGTAAGAATCTACAAAAGGGAGAAAGGCATAAGATCGGAACAGAAAAATAAAGGGAAAAAACGAGGGGAATCGGTGACATACTCTGACGCTTTCGGGCGGCAGGTATGTTTCGGGGACGAACCGCCGAACCCCTGCTCCAACTCGTGTGGGTGGGACCGTTTCGAGCCTGCCCCCTGCTCCGAGGCAGGGGGGCACATCTCCCTTGTCTCTGGGGGTGCGGCGATAGGGCCGCTCCCCTCCATTGGCTCATGGGGCGCGGCGCTAGAGCCGCTCCCCTCCGTCAGCTCATGGGGCGCGGCGCTAGAGCTGCTCCCTTCTGTCAGCTCACAGGGCGTGGCGTCAGAGCCGTCCCCCTCCACCAACACCTCGGGGACAGCCTCGGATCCATCCCCTCCCATCCACCGATCCCTCGCCAGCAACTTGAGGGTGACGACGGATCCACCGTTTCCCACCAGACCCAGGGGCAGGCCTGGCTCCACCGTCCCCGCGAACTCGCTTCCCCAGCGTGGAACGGGAAGGGTCCCTGCATGGGCAATGAGTCCTTGTCCACCAGGTCACCCCAATCCAAGCTGGCTGCTCCCTCGTCGGACTCGTCGTCATCATCGTCATCTTCACTACTTGTCTCTTCTCAATCTCGAGCTTGCTGCTTCCGTATCACCTTTTTCTTTGCGAGCTCCCTTGTCTTCTTGTCCCAACCGGCCACGGCGCAGTTCGTTGCTGCCCGGGTTGGGTCCTTCGCCAGCGAGGCCAGGCTGTCCTTGAAGTGCAGTCCCCCCGGCTGGTCCCGCCATCCTGAGGTTAGCATTAGGGGGTCGGAAACTCAAGTGAAGGGAGGAGCAAGGGGAAAGAAGACTTACGAAGTCAACGAACTTGGTTCCGACCGCATTGGGGGATGCCTCGGCATCGGATACACGAAGTCAAGGACGGCGCCAGCGGAGTCCTTTGTTGGCTCCATCGCCTCCTTGATGTGCTGCGCCACTTCAGAGTAAGGGAGCGCCTCATCGACAAGCACCGTCCCTTCGAATGACGCTTCGGGCACCATCTGATATAGGGGAAGCGCGCGCGCCATCAGCGGTGCAACCCTCCTTGCGTGGTAGGCACCGAGGATCCCTGACCCCTTCATGCCCCTCTGCTTCAGAGTTCAGAGGGCAGCGAGAAGGCCATTGAGTTGCTTCTTTTCCTTGCCCTGGACGCCCCACCCCCATGACCCTGGGGCCTCTAAGATGTAGCGCCCAGTGAAAGCTAGCAATGGGGCGGCGGCGTCATTCTTGACATAGAACCATTGCGAATGCCACCCCTTGTTGGAGGTGGATAGACGCATTAGCGGGTACGCCCCCGCTTGGTTGTTGCGGAGGTGGATACTAGCGCACCCCACCGGCGCGTGCAGCTCTTGCTGCCCGACTCGCCTCTTCACAAGATTGACGGCAAAGAGATCCGCCACAGGTCAAAGTGGGGACTGATCCCCAAGAACCCCTCGCACAAGGCGATGAACGCCGCAATGTGCTAGATCCCGTTGGAGGTAAGGTGCTGCAGTTCCACCTGATAGTAGTCCAGCAGTCCTCTGAAAAACTGATGGGCGGGCATGGCGAATCCCAGCACGTGGAAGTGAGCGAAAGACACAACGTACCCCTCAGGCGGCTGCGGCTTGTCCTCTTCACTGGGCAGCCGCCACTCCTCGGTGGCGGTCAACGGGCAAGGAGGCCTCGGCGGATGAGGCCTTCCAGGCGCCGAGTGGAGATGTTGGATTTGTACCCCGGGTCCATTGCGACGGCGGGAGCAGCACGGGGAAGAAGGCAGCAGCGAGTTTGACGGCGGGAGCAGTGCGGGTGCGAGGGGCTCAGGCGATTGGCGGCGGAAGCTGAGAATACGAGGGCAAGGAGGCAGAGTACGGAACCCTAGGGGCGATGGATGCGAGAAGGGCAACGGTCCACCTCGATCTCCAAGCCTGCCACGACGCACCGCCGCGTCACGTCATGGGACACGCGCACGCGATCCCTATCCCTTCCCGTGAAAGTCGCGCCGAGCGGTTCGCCTTCCCCAGGCGGACCAGGACTCTCTTCCCACTAGGGGAATACAGGCCACAAAGCTTTTTCTCTCTGGCTCACCTAGGATCCCCAAAGCCCAAGGACCGTCCTGATGAAGGATGGGCCCGCAAAACGACCAGGACTCAAAGATACGAATATCACCAGGGCCTCGATCCACAGTCGGGCCCTAGCCAGGTCAGCCCTGAATGAGATCCCCGCGAACGGGATACCATGATTCCCTTAAAAATCCAGTTGACAAAACACCGAGTCTTATGGCCTTACCGACGGAGGGTCCGATACTACCCCCGAGCGATTCTACCCGAATCACCCGGGGGCTCGGGGGCTACACCCACCAGGTGCGCTCGCGCACACCCTCTGGCGAATTGACTCCGATACTACCCTCGGACAATTCTACTCAAATCACCCGGGGGCTCGGGGGCTACACCCATCGGGTGTGCTCGCGCGCACCCTTTGGTGAATTGGCTCCGACAAAATCAAAACACCCCTCGGGCGATTCTATCCGAATCACCCTGGGGCTCGGGGGCTACTATCGGGGACCTAATACCGGGGTACCCAAGGAGGTGGAACTAATAACCATCAAACGTTAAAAACTCCCGAACGGACAAGAACACTACTGCGCCTCTTGCCCGAACGACGGGGGTTTGGTTCTGCCTCGCCCGATGCCCATGGGCTAGCTCTGCCTCACCCGACGGCTAGAGGATGGCTCCACCCCACCCGAGGGCTAAGGGATCAGCTCTGCCCTGCCCGAGGGCTGAGGGATCGGCTCCGCCTCACCCGACCCCCGAGGTATAAACTCTGCCTTGTTCGACTCCCATGGACTGGCTCCGCCTCGTCCGAGGGCTGAGGGCTAGACTCCGCCTCGCCCAACGCCCGTGGGCCGGCTCCGCCTCGCACGAGGGCTGAGGGCTTAGCTCTGCCTCGCCCGACCCCTGAGGGTGGACCTCGCCTCGCCTCGCCCGATGTCCAAAGGCTGGCACCGCCTCGCCTGACAACCGCACCCTGCTCCCTCATGATGATAGGCACAGGGTAAGACAAGACGTTTGGGTCAACCGCAGCATCAAGGACCATGCCCTGCTCCCCTATAGGAGAGTACCGTCAGGGCATGATGGGATGGGCGCTTAGACCCTTCTAGGTGTGGCAGAGCCAGAATAGTGTTGCAGGCGCGTGCTCTTCGCCCTACAGTGTTGTAGGCACCGCCTTCAGCCCCCGGGCAAAGAGTCCAACATAGACATATGACAACCACTATGTTCCAAGGGGGGACTCCCGTCCTCTACAGTGGCAAATGAGCAGTCACCGCGCCTTCCGCTCCCCATAGGGTCGCAGATCGACACCCCTGCCCGACACGCCGCCTGGAGGCGGGACGGGACGCACCCACTTGCTAAAAGAGGCCAGGGCATGGCCTAAGAAGATCAACGGACACGCCACTTCTAACGCTGTCTGCCATGTTATACAGGGCAGGCGTAGGGAAAAAGGAAGACCCAGATCCTTCGAAGGACCTTCTATACCCTTGGTATTTTCCTCTTTCTCCCATCTGTAACCCCTACTCCCCCTAGGTCTATAAAAGGGAGGGCAGGGCTCCCCACTAGAGGGACGGACTTTTGATGAACAACTCACTTACAGACGAGCTCACAGAGAGTTCAGTTCCACATTACGCATACAACCAAGCTGCCACCAGGCTCTTGGCACCCTTTCGACCCTTTCATCAGAGATCTAGGACCAGTCCCTCTCTCAACCGTTTGTACCCCCTACTACGAACCGTTTCCGGTGCTAATAACACGAGCAGCAACAGACTGGACGTAGGGACATTCATCCCGAACCAGTATAAACTTTGTGTCCTTTAGCGCACCATCCGGGAATAACATGCATAATTATAAATTTACTAGCCGGTGCTTGTTCGAAACACCGACAACAGTATTCTTCACAACACACAAGTCTGGCTTGCACACCTCACAGCTAACATGCCCAAGGAGTTCTTTACAAAATGTTACATCATCCAAAGCAACTAGCATCCATCCCCAAGCAGTTCTTTACAAAATGATATATCATCCAAAGCAACTAACATCCATCGATGTTTCATCTCCATCTCACAAAATGTTTGATCTGCTTGCTGACATAAAATAATCACGTTACATCTAGCGCCTTCCACACGAAAAATCAAAACATATTTTTAGCTCCGACTACTAGTGGGTGTTTGCCTTATTTTCAACTCATGTATTATCCGAAATGCAACACAAAGTGGCCATGCACCACATATACTTATATGTACATATGCAATTGAACAAGCAACTTAACATCTCAAAGATGTGTACACTAACACCGATTCGGCCGCTTCAATGAGTTTTGGGTGCATGCCTCTCCTCCCCTGCTGCAAGACCAACATAGCACATATTAGTAAGGTCAAAAGAGTATGTAAGTTTGTCACGACAACCAGTATAAAAAAAGACAAGTCCAGTAAATGAGAACACAAATATATTCTAGATTAAATTTATAGTTTCCTTTTAGTACATCATCAAGATAATATTTCCTAACTATCCATTTTACGTTATGAGCAACATATTTGCCTGATTTCCTAATCTATCTCTGCTATTATGAATTAGGCAACATCCATCATCTAACTCCTACCCCCAAGTAAGCGACTCATCGCAACAAAGAATCCCACCCCACCCGTAGTGGATCGGATCGAGTAAAGAAGGTTTTGTACCTAGATTTCATCTCGTTTGATCTTAACAAGATATATAGTGACAAGCTAGAGTAATGAGAAAAAAATCAAGATCAAAGCACGCCAATACCAAACCATCGCTGCCCGCAAAAATTATATCATCGTTTACGACATGTGAACTATCGGTAATGCGTGCCATGAGAAAAAGCGAGGTCCAAAGCATCACCACCTATTCCATATTAAAGATGCAATATGTTTTGATTCCAACTATATATGCTTTCACCGCTTTTTGATTATTACGAAAATATGAAAGAAAATGATGTCTATTTAATCGAATCGAAAAGAGTCGATGCAAGTATATAGAGCAATCTCTAGTCCTTGCTTTCCTTAATCGAACTAAAAGAAAAGGCAAGATGAAGAACAACTAGTGTATAGACTCCTAGGAACAGCTAGTGGAAAGTGAAGTGCTACAGAGATCTGCGACTCACGTAATGATGGCAAGTGAACTGCATAGCAGGTGTGTTCAAACATCACAAATTGCAGCTTGGTATAAGTAAAATTCAGAAAAATACATACCTGTAGTAGACTTGGATGAATGTGATGCCTTGCTGATGTTCAACTATTACAAATATCATTAATTAGAAACTTTGTTCACTTATCACATATATGAATAAAAGAAACAAAGGAAAGTTTTGTTTATTACTCTGTTGTATGGCCACTTGAATTGGCATTGACTTAGCATCACCAAAGTCTCAATATCACCATAAGGGCGAGGTAGCATTGTATCCCTTTTAATCACAACCTTCACAACAACTTCACAATATCGCTTTCCAAGAGGTCGGCCTCCTAGTACATTGGTTGGATTTGTTGAAATGATCGCTGCCTTAGCCACGACTTCCGCCAAAACAAGGCATATAATGTGACCTCCTTTTCAACCTGAAATGGTTTATGCACTTGTCAGCAAAAATTGAACAAATGTATAGAACTGCAAGAACTAAAAGCAAGGTTATATTAAGAAAATTACAAGGTCAGCAGGTGAAACACGAGGAGGTTTATTCTTTTGTGGGGCTACATTTTTTATGGGACTAGTAGCGCTACACTCCCGACGAAGAGCAATTGATTTTCCTACAGCACTGTGCACAGAGGAGGCAGGAGCACGCTGCGTAGATGGGGTAGGAGTAGGTGCATAGATGGAGAGGGAGCAGTTGCATGGGACGGGCTATAGCTTCCTGCTTGACGGACGGGCAAGCAGTAGCTTCCCTGCGTGAACGAGGCGTGTGAGCAGTGCCTGTCGCATGCATGTGGCACGAGCACGCAGCTGACAGAGCAGAAGCATGACATCTTTGCATAGCTAGGAAGTTAGCATCTTTGTTCGGATAGGGAGAGAGCACGTTGCATGATGAGACCAAGCAAAGAACACGCATAGATAGGGCAGCAGCACGCTGCACAGATAGAAAATTAGCAAGCTGCTCGGATGGGGTAATATCTGCAAAAACATCATCTTCATCATAGTGGTCGTAGTTTTCATTAATATCTGCAAAAACATCATAATCTTCAAATGGTTGAGCATGATGTACCTCATCAACATGTTCTTCAGACCTTGGGCTCTACATAAACAATAGAAGAGGGGTAATATGTATTATTCACATGTCACCATATTATCCGGCATAGGAAAGATAGATTATTCAATCATGACTTAAGTAATTCAAAGTCTTGAAGTTCTTTACCACATGGTTTCATGAATTAGAACCATTGTGTGAGGCGATTTCCATATTTTTTCTTTCTTGCACTATCCTTGTCTCGTGCAGTTCCTCTTCCAATTCTTGTATGCGTCGTTCTAGAGAAGCTTCGTCACTTTCAACCTTTTTACGAGCTAGAACTTCCATTTGTAGCCTTGTTGGCTTGTAACACTTCAAACCAGGGGTACCAATATCTTGGGGAGTTGGTCCTAGACCCAAAGCACGAACACGCCCTCTTGGCTCCTTTTCTCCACAAGCAGCAGCAAAGACATCACCTTGTTGAATTGATCTTTCTGTCAACTCTGGGTGGGCTTCAACAACTGATTTAAGTTTGTTCTAGCAAAATGGAATATGGATGTTTATACTCTAGAGAGAGATATTAGATACTAAAATTCTGTTATGGAAAAGTTATGGAAAAGAACTTATAATTATTGGCTCTGCTTGTTGGGATGGAACTTCATTTTTTCTTGTATGTGTTCTGATATAGATTTCATCTCTTCGAGGCACACGCCCCAGCTCTACACCCTAAAATTATTTTAATTCAATACTAAAACTGCAGCAAAATAATGCACTAAAATTGAATGCTAGAGATATTTTCTATACCATTTCATGCCTAGAACAAGCAAAGCTCTTGCTTCCTGATGTATGATGTATCCTCAACTTTGCACGATTAGCTTTGGATATTTCCATTCGAGCCTAGGATAGAAATTGTTAAATTCAGTAAATATATTGTAGTCCAAATATGAATATATAAAAATTTTACTCCTTACTCCAAATTCAGGAGAGGTCCAGTGCTCAATGAGGAACCTCCAGTCAGTAGGTTTAACTCTGTCACCATGTTTTCGCTGCAATACCTCAATTGTTACCTTTTCATCAAAAAAATCCTTCTTTAAGGTTGCCTTAAAATCCTTCCATTTCCTTGCAGCAGTGACCAGAAACCAGTTTTTGGCAGCCTCATCAACGTCATAGAATTCCTAATTTTCCATCAATAGTAAATCAGTCCTTAGGGTAATAATCCAATACTCAGCATAAGAATGGAACAACCCACACTTCGTAGCAAATCAGTACAGAAAACAGTACATGATGTGTGGCAGATTTCAGCAATCAAGGTCCAAAGAATTGAAGAGGAAAAATACCTTTAAAGTATCCCACACTTGGTCTTTCTTTTCAACGTCAACAAGCCTCCAGTCCGAACACCCAACTTATAATGTCTGTCTCACAAGAACGCCAATGGCACTAGAAAACTATCTATAATTCTCTCCAATAGGCTGACCAAATTCATTGAGTATTATCTTGATCTTAGGCATGTTTGGTGTTCTTGCAAATATGTTGTCCATCCTAGTGATCGCTTCTTTTCCTCTTCTTTGGTGGACTATTATGAAGATCTGTAGTAAACAATTTTAAATAAGAAGCATTAGTATAAAACATGTAATATGACAAGATATTTGTGATGCAGCAAGTCACACTCTACAAGACCTTCATCGTCGCATAAAACATCTCCAGATGGCTGGTACTCAGGATCTTCTTCAATCTGCTCATTTGCATTTTCAGCACGATTTCTTTGTGACCTACGCAGATTGTGACCTACAGTTCTGCGTCACTTGATTGTTGTGTCCTCTACAGAAAAGGCACATAATAGTAAAAATATTTGTTAAGAAATATGCAATGATTGTCGTAGTAAATAAAAGTCTATACAAAACCTTTGTTCTTTTACTAGGTTGAACATTCTGCCCTGAACTGTTCATACGAGGCAGATTTAGAGCTTCAAGCTTCTGGTTATTGATTTCAATCTGGTCATCTCGAAGTTGCTCATACGGATTGACAGGGACATCCTTATTATTTCTTTTTGGTCTTGACATGTTTTCTCCTATGAATGGACAAATAAATTAGCAATACTCACAGGAAAACAGTAGACACATTGTTTGACAAGACTTACTTTTTAGAACCTTTTTTAGACTTGTTTTGATCAACAATAATACCATCTATGTCTGTTCTAATAGAAGGGACAACCCCATTAACAATATCCACAGTCACACCACGATTTAGATTAGGCAGGTACACAACTGGTCCATTATCATTATTTATGTCCTCACCCTCCAAATTATCAAAGTCAAACACATCTCTTTGGACTGACTGAACAGCAGCAACCCAGTCAGTATCAATTGCTTCAGGGACATAGTATACTTGAACTGCCTGTGATGCTAGAATGAAAGGCTCATCAGATATCTTTTCACCTGTATTGAATAAATGCCTAAAATTCACAGTTGTGGTCCCAAATTGATCCGTTTTTACCCATTTCTTTTGCACACGGTTGTCAACCCAATCACACTTGAAAAGCACCACATTTCCTTTGTGGTGATAGTTCAGTTCAAGAATTTCAGTTATAATACCATAATATGTCTTGCTTCCTATTATAATGTTATCATTATTGTCAGTTTCAAAGCTTGATGACTCAGCAACTAGAGCAACCCCGCTATTTTGAATAGGTCTACCCTCATCATAGGATAGTGTGTGAAAGTTGAATCCATTTATGTTATAGCTACTATACTTATGTGCAAACATCATAGGCCCCTTTGCTAAAAATTTTATCTCATCTGGTGCTTCCTCTCCCATTTCTTCCACCTGTGATTTTCAAACTATAATTAATATAAATGCCAAATCCACATTAACTAACTTGTGTTAAGTTTTATTATTACTTACATGCAACCTAAACCACTCATGAAAGGATTCATGATGCATGCGACTGATGTCCCGTCCATTTCGAATACAATTGATGATAGATAGTGAGCATGCTTGCTGCAAGGTCCATCATTTTATCACTTTAGTATGCAGAGAAAACCCATCATGTGATGTAAAGTGTGACAATGGGTCTAGATAACTTACTCCAAGTAAGGTTGTATATTGTCATTGTTGAACAAAACATATCTATGGGCTTGCAGCCATGTCTTGTGATCAATACTCACTATGCACTTTCCGGCCAATCCTCGACCAATGCTATGAAAGAAAGGAGTTGTACTACAATCTTCATTTCTAAATTGATGGCTAGTCCCATCATGTAAGTAGCAAGAACAAAGTGTAAGGCATTCTGTAAAATTAGACCACTCCATAATTGATCCCTCAGGGTGACTTTTTGTACGAACAGAACCCTTCAATCTCATCAGATACCTATACACATAAATAATAGGCACATTGATAATGTCATAAAACTAATAGGTACCTAATTTAGTTTAGTAGTATGCCTAATTAAATTACCTCTCCACAGGCCACATGCTACGAAAATGAACTGGTCCAGCTATCTTTGCTTGAGCAGGAAGATGAACCATCAAGTGTACCATGATATCGAAAAAGGATGGAAGGAATATAGTTTCAAGAAGGCTCAAGGTTTCAGCTATTTCAACCTCTAAACTTTCCATATCACCTATTCGAATGACAGGGGAGGAAACTGTCTTGAAAAAATTACATATACGGATCACTGCAGCACTCACAATTTCTGGCAATATTTTTCTCACACAAAGTGGAAGCTAGTGTTGTAAAATAATGTGGCTCTCATAACTCTTAAGCCCAAATATCTTCCTCTCATTAACATGTACATTATGACGTATATCAGATGCATAACCATGAGGAAACTTCACCCCTTTTAGTACTTTACAAAATAATTTCTTCTCATCAAGACTCATTGAGTATGGTGCTGGTGGTAAATAAAGTTGGTCTTCCACTTCAACAGGGTGGAGATCACTTCTAATACCAAGAACTTGAAGGTCCAAATGGGAATTTAAATTATCCTTGGACTTCCCATCTATGCCCATGAATGTATTAACTAAGCTTTCACTCACGTTTTTTCCTATGTGCATGAAGTCAAAATTATGTCGCAACATCAAATCTTTCCAATATGGTAGTTCAAACCAAATAGATCTTCTTTTGAATATGACCAAAGGCTCTCCTTCCTTGCGTCTCTTGGTTGCTGGTTTCTTTCCAAAAGGATCCTTCCCAAAAACTGTATTAAGGTCTTTAGTGCACTCCAAAACCTCCTCCCCAGAAAGTGGAGTAGGTGTTGCCCTAAACTCAGTTTTACCACCAAATTTATTAGCATCAAACCTAAATGGGTGGTCTTCAGGTAGGAATCTGCGATGACCCATATAACAAGTCTTGGTACCATTACCAAGTCTAAGTGAACATGTATAGCTGTGGCAATCAGGACATCCAGCTTCACCGGATGTCACAGACCTGAACACATAGCCTAAACCTGGGAAGTCAGTAATAGTCCATAATACTGCTGCCTTCAACTAAAAGAACTCACCCTCCGAAGCATCATATGTTCTAACTCCCTTGGTAAACAGATCTAACAGATCTTGAACTAGTGGCTGATAATAGACATCCATATCATTACCAGGAGCATTTTACCAGGAATCAACAAAGAAAGGATGAAATTTGATTTCTTCATGCACATTGAAGGTGGAAAGTTGTAGGGAATACAAAAACCAGGCCAAACGCTATAGCTAACATTCATGGTTCTAAACGGATTAAAACCATCGGTGGCAAATGCTAGACGGATATTTCGACTATCTGCAGCAAAATCTAGATGTTTCTTATCAAAGTCTTGCCATAGTGGTGAATCTACAGGATGCCTAAGTAGACCATCCTTTTTACGGTCTTCATCATGCCATCTCACTAGACTTGCTGTTTTAGAGGATAGAAATATCCGTTTTAGACATTTCTTTATTGGAAAGTAGCAAATAACCTTTTTAGGAACCTTATATACATGTTTTCCATCTAGGCTCTTCATTACTGATTTCCACCGAGAAGCCTTACATTTTGGACATGAATCCAAACCCTCATTATCTTTCCAAAATAGAATGCAGTCGTTATCACAAGCATGAATACTAGTGTATCCGATTCCTATAGATTTCACCAATTTCTTAGCTTCATGAAAATTTCTAGGCAGTGTCGAACCCTCAGGTAGTGCATCATTAAGTAGATCTAGTAGCAGGTTAAAACTCTTATCACTCCACCCTCTGAGGAGTTTGGTGTGGAGTAATCTAATTAGGAAACGTAGTTGTGTATATTTCTTGCAATTAGGGTATAACTCTTTGCTATTCTCTGCTACTAACTTCTGAATGGCAACTAGCTCCTCATAGGGTTCTAGGTCTGAATTGTTGTCATCAAAATCCCCTTTATCATCTAAACCAGCAGCTAAGTCCCTAAGCAAATCAGAGATGTTATCATCTTCGTCAGTCTCCTCCATAAGTTCAACACCATCATAGTTTCCATGATTCATAGAAGAGCTAACTTCTCCATGTAAGGTCCATGTTCTATACCCTTTTAGAAACCCATCACATATCAAATGCTCATGTACTTCACTTCCCTCCCTCCAAAATGAGTTAACACACTTTCTACAAGGGCATAGTATCTTGCTTCCTACCACTGAATTCTCAAATGCAAAAGCTATGAAATTGTTCACCCCTTGTTGATATATCTTGGTGTGCCTACATGCAGTTTTTAAGTTAATTCCCATGTTAACTACAAATAGAACTTTCAGTCTTTGTGAAATAAGTATGTGTACCTAGCATCATTATCGATCCATGATTTATCCATTCCCCTTTGTGAAAGATCAAGCAGCTTTAGAAATGAACTATAAAATAAAAAAGACCATAAGAATCAAAGTAGCTACATTCTGTCAATCATGCTCATATCCATGAAGCCACGGAATGGTTTTAATTTAAACATGATTGCCGTGTTCCTGTCCACACACAGTATTAAAAAGATGGCATACAGAAAGATGATCATACTGGTACGCACAAGAAGAGCAACCACCAATGTTGTGGATGTTCAAATAATCTCCAAAAGGTAGCAAGTTGCCCACTTTGGCTCTAGGCTGGGGTAGACAATCCTGTGCAGATTCTTTTAGCTATAGCTCCAACGCACCAGTGCAGCTGTACTGTGAATACACATGACATTAGATCAGTACATATACAAGTATGTTGAGTCCTGAATTGCAAAACAAAGTAGTGCAACAGATAGATTAGGCCAAAAAATAAATCTGCATTCTTGTTTTCTATTACTTTGTATAGAAACTCATAACATGACAATAAAAAGCAGAAAACAAGATATATAGTGACAAGCTAGAGTAACAGAAAAAATCAAGATCAGGTTACTGCCAATACCAAACCATCGCTGCCTACAAAATCATATCGTCGTTTACGACCTGTGAACTATCAGTGTGTGCGTGCCATGAGAAAAACTGAGGTCCAGCATCACCATCAATTCCATATTAAAGATGCAACATGCTGCCAGATTCTAGCTATATATGCGTTCACTGCTTTTTGATTATTATAGAAAACACAAAAGAAAATGATGTCTATTTAACTAAACAGAAAAGAGCTAATGCAGTATATATAGCAATCTCTAGTCCTTGCTTTCCTTAACTGAACTGAAGCAAAAGGCAAGACAAAGACCAACTAGTGGATACACTTCCTAGGAACAACTAGTGGAAAGTGAAGTGCTACAGAGACTGCGACTACGTAATGATGGCAAGTGAACTGTTGTGCTGCAGTTAGAATGAAGAGAAATATTGAAATTAGTATAGGAGAAGGCCTCAAGAATGCAGCAAGTAATCAAAGCAGTGATGGAGTACTATGGGTCTGATTTGTTGACAAGCTTGTGCATTGGGAGAGGCAAACAGAGTTTGAATTAAATTGATGAAAGCAGAGGTGTTGTGCTGTAATAAGAAAGGTGAGGTGATAGACTGCAGTAGATGCAGCAAGGCAAGTGGAGTGAAAGGTCGAGAGATGTTGATAGAATACAACGACAGATCACTATTAGGATTAGTATGTAGTACCATGCAGGCAAGATGTGAGGTCTCAATTTCCATGACAAGTAAGAGTAATGCAGTAGAAAGCACGAACGGTGAGATTCAGTAGTAGTGATGAGCAGATATGTAAAGCAGTAGATGTGAAGAGCAACTCAGCTCATCTATACACCAAGTCGGATTTATTGCCTACCTCGATGCATTGACATGGCTTCATCCATCCAGCCATCTCACTAACAAGCACAAGTACACAACAAGGTAGGCAGGGAAGCAAGCAAATGTAACCTCTCTTCTGGACGCAGCGGTCGTTGTCGCAGCAGCAGGCGTCGACGTCGTCGTAGGGCACCTCTCCCTCGTAGCCACTCCAGCCCACACTGTAGTCCTTGTCATCGCGGATCCCAACAGCTACAACAAAGAAGCGTTAGGGACCAAGAATAGGATTAGATTACTTGCCTGATGGAATCGATGAGGATGAGGCGGGGGTCACTCATAGTCGCAATTGAGGGCTGTGTGCTGCACGGCGGGGGCTGGGGCACCAACTGCGCGGTAGCGGCGACGGCAGTGTTGGGCGGCGTCGGAGGAGTTAGGCGGTGGTGGCGGCGGAGTTGGATGGCAGAGGAGGAGTTGGGCAGGCGTGGGTAGAGGAGGCGACAGGACTTGCGATGGAGATGGAGTTGGGCGGATTTGGGCGGCAACGGAGCCGAGTTGGAAGGCGATGGCAGAGTAGGAGTTGGGCTGGCGGGCGACGGCGGGTGCTGAGAGGAGGCCGCAGGACCTGCGATGGACCGACTGGGCAGACGGCCGCTGAGAGGAGGCAGCGGGACCTACGATGGAGCCGGTTGGGCGGGCGCAGAGAGGAGGCGGCGGGTCTTGCGATGGAACCAGGTGGGCGGGCACAGAGAGGAGGCGGCGACGGTGACTGGACTAGCTCAGGCTGAAGAGTGAAGAATGAAAAGCTAGGGTTTGCATAGGAAGGTATTTGGGCCTAATTTTACCACGAAGGCCTTTTTTCGCTTTCAACTTCCCGCCAAGGAAACTTTTCCTCTTTTCGTTCCCGCGGACAGCCTTTTTTTTGGATGGCGCGCAGGAGGCATGGCCTATATACCGACTAATGGATTGCCCTCTTTACTGGTCAATCCCAATCCATTGTTTGATGGTAGAGCCAAATATCTATACCGACCGTTCATCGCGATAGGTACGTTTACCGACAGTTGGTCTGTGGACCATCTATAACGACCAACTGTTCAATGGTACTAGTGAACTTATAACGAGACACATGTGACGCTAATTTGGTGTTGTGGTGTAGTGTGCAATAGGGGTAAATAAACCCTGAGAACACGATGTACTTGCAAGACTTACCCAACTAGTGGGAATAATTTCCTGACTCCAAAGGATATGATAAGCTTTATGGGTTACTGGGTTTACTTTTCACAAAAAGTATTACTAGTAGTGGATCCTTATGTATGTTTCTTATTAGCAGTCATGATTAGTTCATTATCTAGCCATTCTATGTAAGCACCTGTTCTACTTTCAAGCAAGAGTTGAGCAAACAGATCCATTTCACCATCTTTCATCTTCCAGTTCTTACTACGGTGCTAGACTGTAGACAAGCCATATCGGATTACCTAGCAATTCATGAATTAGTGTGCCCAGCTAGGTACCATGAAACACATGCCCCGCTTGTACCCCAGGCACAAGCAGGACCAACCCACCACTCTCCTATCAAGGGGTCCAGGTCCCCGTCCAAACTTGGACTCCAAGCCCCCACACATGAGTCCCGGACTCAGTGCGGTGTTTAGACCTCCACCATCCTAGCCTCTAATCAGTCGGTCCAGAAAGAGACAGAACCCATGACAATAGAGCAATGAGCCTTCCCTGCTCCCATAAACAAGTATGTGCTCAGGATAATAAGTCTGTGACTTGCCTAGAATCCAATGCAATGGCCGATCCTTAACCGACACGAACAGGGAAAACAGTGTAACCAAGCTATGCCCCATTGGCTGCGGGACACAACCTCTTACACCTACCAATACCCGTACCATATCCCTACCTGGTCTCCATTTTTCCTTTCACCATTTTCTTATGAGAGTGATAATAATAATCACCTATTGTGAGTAACGACAGGTTACTCATGCTACCACAAAACCTAAGCATAGCGGCTACTCGACCTAAGCTAGTAGGACTCATAGGTAGATATATCTATGCATGTAGTTTCAATATAACTCCTAAAACATAAATCCACATCATATATATATTTCCAGTGGTTATTTAAAAATAAGGGTTATGCATTGGGGCTTGCCTAGAGCAGGCGCGGTGTCAACTCAGTCAGTCAGTGGTGGCTCTGGGACCTCCTCCTGCATGAGGATCTCTTCCTCGTACTCTTCAATCACCTCCTCGTACTCCTGCTCACCCACGATCATGAACTCCACCAACTCGTTCTCTACATGCATGCAATGATGATGCAACACTCAATATTAAGGCAACAACAGTTCTTAAAGTAAGAATACATCTACTAAGCCACTAAGCTAGCTCTAATGGCTAAGATACCAAGCTAATCATCATTCCCATCAAACCAGCAGGGTTTCGCCTACAAGTGCTACTTAGCAACTAAAATATATTCTTACTCTTATTAACGATTTCCTATATACTACCACAAGGAGTACTTAGCTACAATATTTCTCAACATATTCTAAGGCTACAAAAATTACAGTGAGTTCATAATAATACAATGAACTTACTATAAAAATTTTATGGTCAAAACTATTACCAATTTGCCACAAAAATTCCTACAAATATTAATCTAAATTATGCTAAGCTTTCCTAAATGAATTAATGAACCTAACATTCTCATATATAAATGTAAACTAACTACACCAATAGCTCGATCACATTTTTATGAACCTAACAAATTTTGTTTCACTATTTTTGGACACCTACAGAATTTACTATAATTTTTGAAAGATTAGCCCAAAACTAAATTAGAAAAATATTTGCTAATTTGCTGGAAAAAGGAAAACCAATTCTCGCGCGGCCCATCCGCGCAGCCCACACATGCGCAGCGCGCTCGCACGCGCGGCCCATGCGCACAAATGGCCCGCGATGGGGGAGCCCGCGCGCTTGGACCAACATGCAAAAACGCGCTCGCGTTCTCCGATAATACTATTAACACTATGTGCGCTATTTCAACAGACTATGACTTTGCAAAAAACCCCTCGCAAACTCCCTCCTTTACAACAGCATGGTCCTCGGTCACCCGCGCGTGCCGGCGCGGCGGCGATGGCATTAGACGGCCACGCCGGCCAACCGAGACCCACGCAGGCTCCACTAATGGCCCGACCCCCGTCTACAACCCTAGCGCCTACACTAGCCTAGGTTATAGGAGCGGTGGAGCTCGCGGGAGTGGTGACCATGGCGCGCGGCCATACACGATAGTGGCACGACCATGTCGGCCACCCTAAGCCACTGCGGGGTGAACTAACTAGCGCTATAGCATCACTATCTTACCCTGGTTACATCTACGGTGATGGTTAGGTCAGAGGTGGCCGAGCGTTGCTGACCGCGTGCGACCGAGCGATGCGGCGGTGCCCCGAGCGTGGCACCTCCGTGTCAGCACGTCACCAATAGTGCCTCTGGTGAACCTGGCATGAGCATGGAAACGAGGGGGTCAAGGAAGGCTCAAAGGAGCACCTAATTGAATCTCTACCGAAGGATACCGGTTTAGCCCCAGCGAAGTCAGGCGCGGTGGCGGAGACGACCGGCGGTGAGTAAAACACCAAATTGGCGGTCGACAGTGCTCGGCTGAGGCTCGGTAAGGGTGACACAGCTAGATAGCTTTATGAAGTCACTATAGGTGCTATGAATCAGACCCTAGTAAACTGAGGCGCGCAAATTGCGAAGCCATGTGCGTGAGGGGACGTCGGCCCACCGTCCCTAATGGTAGTAATGGCGCGTAAGGGGGGGAAGGATGGCTAGTTACATCATGTAGCCATTCAATAGAGAGAGACAGGGTGAGATGGTGGACGGCTACATGTCCGGGCAGAGCAAGACGTGTAGAGAGGCGTTGTGCTGCCTCGGTGGGACATGGCTGAAGGCGGAGCAGGTGCATGTGGGAGGGGTCGTGACCCTATGCGTGCAGTAGCAAGGCGGCTAGCGACGCAGCGCGGTGATGTGATGATAGCGGCAGCAACGCCTGTGGTTCGCGGAGTAGTGTAGCATAGCAGAGTGAACGCAGGCGGCCCTAGTGGCACCGACAATGATGACGGCATGCGCTTACGGCAGGCTGCAGGTTGCCTTGAAAGGACTACTGGCGCGGCGAAGCGACAATGAGGTGGGGCAGCTAAGCGCCAATTTGTCGACCCACGATGGCCATACCGAGCATGGCCAGCGCTCACAAGACACGGCCAACAAGGCCAACATCGGCTTAGGGGCACGGTGACCTCGCCTACGTGAGGAAACCGACCAAGGACGTGCCATGCATGCTTTTTAAAGCGTCCAAATCAACTAATTGGTTGGCCAAACACCCAAACCATCTTCACCATACATTAGAGGGTACATAAGGCTACTAAAACAATCTGTAACACTACCCTACTTCTTAACCAGATTGCCGTACAAAAATTACCAAACATCGCAAGGTCTAGTTCACCAAAAGTTCATGAAATCTTCTAAATGTTGAATGACTTTCTATTTCTAGTTGCATTTCCAAACCCTTAGAAATATAAGCTAGCAACATTATTTATCAACACCAAGTATTTCCTTGTCATCTACAAAGTTTGTACTTTCAACTTTATTTAAGTGTTGCATATATGTTCTATATTATTTTTGTTTGATAAAAATTGGTTTTAAACCCTAAGTGATATAACATAACTATCAAATCAACTTTCATTTCCCATTTCTGCCGATCATTTTGAGTTACGGGAATTGATTTACACACTTTATTACAAGCATTAACACATAACATGATGCTCATGACATGTTTTAGTAATCCATCACTAATCACCATCCTTGGAACTCTGAATCTTGGAAATATTGTCTCTTCAAACATCTTTTTGGAGTTCTTAGCATCAGCAGCTCTGCATGGCATGGCTTCAACTCACTTGGAGACATAGTGAACTACCACCAAGATGTATTCACAGTTCTTCGACTTTGAGAATGGTCCCATGTAGTCAATTCCCTAGACATCGAAGAGCTCGATCTGGAGGTTGTTGGTAAGTGGCATGGCATCTCTTGAATTGATATTCCCGTGCCTTTGACATGCTCCACACCTCTGGATGTAGTCCTTCATATCTTCATACATGGTTGGCCAAAAGAATCCACTTTGTCAGATCTTCGAATGAGTGCGGAATGCACCATAATGTCCTCCATATGGTAATGAGTGGCATCGTTCGATGATCTTGATGCCTTCTTCTGTCGGTACACATCTTCTGAGCAGGCCATCAGAATAGACTCTGAAGAGGTACGAATCATCCCATATGTGGAGACGACTTTCGTAGATGACCTTCTTTTTGTTCTCCCCTGGTGGTACATAACCTGCATCCATAAAATTAACAATATTTGCGTACCAGGGGTCGGATTTTGTGATCTTGAAGAGCATGTCATCCCAAAGCGAATCGTTGATGGGCAATTCCTGCGGATTTTCAAATTGCATTCTGGACAAGTGATCGGCAACATAATTTTCTACTCCCTTTTTATCTTTTATTTCTAAATCAAATTCTTGGAGTAGCAAAATCCATCTTATAAGTCTAGGTTTAGCATCTTTCTTAGTGAGCAGGTATTTCAAAGCAGCATGATCAGTATAAACAATTACCTTAGCTCCTACTTAGTAAGATCTAAACTTGTCAATAGCAAAAACAACAGCTAGGAGTTCTTTTTCAGTTGTAGCATAATTAAGTTGAGGTCCTGTCAAAGTTTTGCAAGCATAAGCAATTGCATGATGCTATTTATCTTTTGTTTGTCCCAATACTGCCCCCACAATATAATCACTAGCATCACACATAATTTGAAAAGGTAGCGACCAATCAGGGGGTTGAATGATTGGTGCAGAGATGAGTGCTTTCTTAAGAATATTAAAAGATTTCAAGCATGCATCATCAAATTCAAAGAGAACACCCTTAGCCAAAAAATTTGTAAGTGGTCTAGCAATATGTGAAAAATCTTTTATAAAGCGGCGGTAAAACCCCGCATGACCAAGAAAGCTGTGGATCCCTCTGATATTTACGAGAGGATGTAACTGTTCAATTACTTTAATTTTAGCTCTATCTACCTCTATCCCTAGTTCGGACACCAAGTGTCCAAGCATTAAGCCTTCTTTAACCATGAACTGACATTTTTCCAATTAAGGACTAAGTGCTTTTTCTCACATCTTTGAAAAACCTTGTCTAAATTTTCAAGACAATCATCAAAGGTTTTTTCATAAATAGAAAAAGTCATCCATGAAAACTTTAATGATTTCTTCAATCATATCAGAAAATATAGACATCATGCATCTTTGAAAAGAAGCTGGAGCATTACATAATCCAAAAGACATTCTATGATAAGCATAAGTTCCATATGGACATGTAAATATGGTTTTGCTTTGCTCAACTGGATGGATCAGTATCTGGTGATAACCTGAATACCCATCAAGGAAACAGAAGAAATAGTGATTTGCTAGTCGCTCCAACATTTCATCAATGAAGGGTAGCGGAAAGTGGTCTTTCTTTGTTGCCTTGTTAAGTTTTTGGTAATCAATACACATCCGCCATCCAGTGATGGTTCTTTGGGGAATTAATTCATTCTTTTCATTTTTAACAACAGTCATGCCTCCCTTTTTAGGCACAACTTGCTATGGGCTTACCCACTCACTATGCGGTACGGGATAGATGATCTCGGCATGCAAGAGTTTCAAAACCTCTTTCTTAACAACCTCTCTCATCGCATTATTGAGCCTACGCTGTGGCTCCCTAGAAGGTATAGAGTCAGGATCTGTAGGGATGCGATGGATGCAAAGAACAAGGCTGATTCCCTTAAGATCTTGGAGCGAGTAGCCAAAAGCAGAATGATGCTTTTCTAAGATAGTTATCAAGCGTAGGGATTCTTCCTAAGAGAGTTTATCACTTATGATCATAGGAGAATCCAAATCATTATTGAGAAAAGCATATCTAAGGCCAGTAGGTAGGGGTTTAAGCTCAATGGTGGGCTTAGGTGGTTCCAACAATTCATTAGAGGTTCAGACTTCGTAGGATTTTCTTCTTCCTCTTCGATGAAGAACTGAGCATCATCTTCAAAGTTAGGTTCGATTAAATAATCAAAAGATGCAACCTTAACATCTTCCATTGGATATTCCTCAAGAATTGGCTCACTCTCAGCATTTAGAGAATGAGTAACGGGTATAGAGAGCTTAAAGTTTTTCTCAAGTCTTATATTCAACTTCCCCGTTTGTCCTTCTTGATAAGTATTTTGATTGGTTGTCCTATCAACAAGTCAACTCTATAATATCAAAGATATATAAGCTCAGATGAACTTTGGTTCCTTTTACCTGGATAGGGGGACATACAGAATTCCCAAACTCGAGACAAAGTATCCTGAAAGACTTTTCAATAACTTTGTTATTGGGGTTAATGGCATGTGTTTCAATAAATCATGAGCAAAGGATGCAAACATGTGTGAGAGTAACCAAATCTAACTTAACCCAGCTTCACAATCAAGGCTAGATAATAGGAGCGTAGAGGAGACTGCTAAGGTCTTTTAGTTCTAACTTCGGTAAGTTTTGTCTTTTATTGTTCAATTCTAGGGGTATTACTAAAGAAAGCATAGGTAGAGTATGTTTCCTATAGTAACAAGGTCCTGCTAGGTCTACTAACGGGAGGTGGACTATAAATGATTCAACGAGGCTATAAGAGTCACCCTCCCGAGCTACCACCAATCCAGAAAGTAGGATACATCCATGAGTAACCGAGTCTAAGCACCACGCTTACACTACGAATACTACTTTAACCTAGGAGTTACAAGGATTAAAGTACTCAAAAGAAAATCGCAAACCAGAAGAACAATATGAACAAGATGCTTACTTGAATTAGAAGTCGATTACCAGAGAAATCTCAGAAGCAAGCTCATGAAGAACTTAATTCCACCAGGGTACAAGCCATAGAGAGAGAGCACCAATAGGCCGGGACTCCTCCTAAACTCTTTCCTCTCACTCTATCTCTCTATCTCTAATATAAGACTAGATCCTATTGAGGACTAATCTTCTCTTGATTGCTAGCTCTGATCCTAATGGAGATATGGATTAGGGTTTCTGGCTTTTCAGCTCTCAAGATCTAACTTGGCATGCCCTGGAGGGGGGTGCAGGCAGATATATATAGGCCAGAGCATCAATCCTGAGCCCTCGGATCAAATCGACTTGAATAAACGGCGGAGATGTAATCCTTAAGGTGGTGGAGAACCAACATAGAAACGGGAGGCTGACATGGGAGGCCCACAGGCCGCCCAGCCTGTAGGTGGGGCCGGCTGGCCCCACATGTTAGGGGCACGAACTCCGCTTTGGTGGAAAGCCTCCTAGAGTCTTCTAGAGTCTTCCCACGCTGTTTACGTGGCGAAATTCTGTAATTTCCTTTGATGAATAGGTCATCCTTGGCGGTTTTCTGATTAAATCCCGCTGACAACACAGATTTACCAAAACTTATGTAATTTGTCAGTTTAAACCCCTAAGTCTACAGTGGTGATCCATTTTAGCCATTTATGCAAGTTATTTTGATGGTTTATGATGAATGTTAACTACCATCAACATTAGGTTAATCGATTTTCAGAGGTGCTGTAAAAGGTGATTAATAGTGACCGTTGGTTAGAGTTTGATGGCTTACCCTTCTCTAAAAATAAAAAGCCTGGCTCTAAAAATCTTTTCTATGCTAGTGAACATTAAATAACACACCCAGCACGTTTAAAGATCCAATGGGTATTTGAAGAGTATTGAAACCAAGATAGTTGGGAGTACAAGAATCGCTTTAGAGGCTAAAGGACCACATGATAGAAATAGAAATGGATAATTTAAAAGCATATATGGTGGTATTGTATGCTACTTTTTTAACAATGCAGGGACGGCTAATTTAGATGATGATGTAGTGGCTCCTTTAGATTATTTTTCATAATGGCAAATATTGTTAGTTTAGACATAGATTGAGGGGTTGCTTTAAGTTATTTTCACAATGGTAGAGATAGCTAATTTATTATATTAAGGGACACTTTATATTTTTCATAATAGAAGATCGGATAATTTAGAATTGTTGGTAACAAAAATCAGTAACATTGGGCAATCTATGAAAACCAAGTCATTTGGATCCACGAAAACTAAATCATTTGATTTCTTAGAGCATCTTCAATGACGAAATCGACTACACCATTATGTACCCCTCATTGACACAATACTATTCATATGTGGAATGCCTAATTTGAAGTCTAGATGAGAGACTTACAATATTTGGAAGAATCAACCTCACAAATACCGGAGGCTGTTATTTCCTAAAATTAACCAGGTGGTCTCATTTTGACTTGACAAATTGTTTTTTTTCAGTTGGTTTAAAGTGTAAATCTTGATGTTTTTGGACTCTACCATGAGAATATACCTCTCAACTTATAAATATAAGGGGGGCACAGTTGATTGAAGCATCATATTGATTACCGAATACAACTTTTATGCTTTTCGCCTTTTTACATTTTTCTTTTACTCATTTTTACCCTAAAACTCATCAAACCTAACATTGCTGTTATTCCGTTGTCTTCGTGTCATTTGAAGATGGCCTAGCCGGACTAGCTATTCCCTTGTATTGACTAGCTGGCCTAGTGCTGCTAGGGCAACCAAAGGTCTGCTTGTTCCGACAGGGTTCCTCTCATACACTATTGTTCGTTAGTGTCTCTTGATGAAATCAGACCATCTAGTTTTTGGAAGTGGACCATCCACAGATTCCGTTAATGTTTGGCATTGAAATACTTTTGTTTGAAACACACATGGACAATTTATTAGGTATCACTACTACAAAAAACGTTTGTAGCAACGGGACAATTTTTTTATAGGGGCGGCTGGTGATGGAGCCACCCCTACAGTGGGCATGCTCGGGACCCACGTGACCAGCCGCCCCTACAAATGGCACAGTAGGGGTGGCTGATGATACGAGCCGCCTCTACAAATGGGTCGATTTGTAGGGACGGCTCACTCACCAGTCGTCCCCGGTGTTGCGATTTATAGGGGCGACTCATTCACCAGCCGCCCCTACAAATCACATTTATTCATCATTGATTATCATGAACAGTTGTGATTTTTCTTTTGAATCTCTGGGTAAAATTTGTAACTAGTCTTTCTCCCTCATACTAACTCCAAATGTAATGATTTTTTTCCTAAAATTTTCTAAAATCATGCACTATCAAGTTATTGTGTTGATTTGGTCATTATTTTTCGTTTGACAAAGTTTGAGCAATTTAAATTTTCAAATTTAAAAAAAATGACAAGTTCTAACAAGATTTTAAAACACCAAATGATTTCAGCCGAAAAACTGATGAATACCAAAGATGTATAACTCATCAAGATCTACAACTTTTATTTTGGTTATTTCTTCATCTGACAAAGTGATAGTAAACATTGTTCACAAATCAACATGTCTCTCATATAATTCATGAAACTATGAGTGATATGTAAATTTGTGAACAATGTTTACTAACACTTTGTCAAATGAAGAAGTGACCAAAATCAAAGTTGTAGATAGTGATGAGTTCAACAACTTTTATGTTCACGACTTTTGTAGTTGAAATCACTTAAGGTTTCAAAATCTTGTTTGAAGTTGTCATTTATTAAAATTCAAAATTTGAACTGTTCAAATTTTGTCAAATAAAAAGATGACCAAAATAAAAGTTGAAGATAGTGATGTGTTCAACAACTTTTATATTCATCACCTTTACAGCTAAAATCATTTAGTGGTTGAAAATCAGATTTGAATTTGTCATTTTCTGAAATTCGAAATTTGAATTGTTCAAAATTAGGGACAAAGATAAATGACCAGACTAAAATGATAGAGCATGATTTTAGAATTTTTTTTTGAAAAAAAACCATCACATTTGGAGTTAGTACGAGATGGAAAAACTAGCTACAAGTTTCAGCCACAGATTAAAAAGAGAAATCACACTTGTTCATTATTGATCATCATAAACAGTTGTGATTTTTCTTTTTAATCTCTGGGTAAAATTTGTAAGTAGTCTTTCTCCCTCATACTAACTCCAAATGTGATGATTTTTTCCTAAAATTTTCTAAAATTATGCCCTATCAAGTTACTGTGTTGATTTGGTCATTCTTTTCGTTTGACAAAGTTTGAGCAATTCAAATTTTTAAATTTAAAAAAATGACAACTACTAACAAGATTTTGAAACATCAAATGATTTCAGCTGAAAAAGTGATGAATACCAAAGATGTATAACTCATCAAGATCTACAAATTTTATTTTGGTTATTTCTTCATCTGATAAAGTTATAGTAAACATTGTTCATAAATCAACATGTCTCTCGTATAGTTCATGAAACTATGAGTGATATGTGAATTTATGAACAATGTTTACTAACACTTTGTTAAATAAAGAAGTGACCAAAATAAAAGTTGTAGATAGTGATGAGTTCAACAACTTTTATGCTCACGACTTTTGTAGTTGAAATCATTTAAGGTTTCAACATCTGTTTGAAGTTGTCATTTATTGAAATTCAAAATTTGAACTGTCAAATGAAAAGATGACCAAAATAAAAGTTATAAATAATGATGTGTTCAACAACTTTTATGTTTATGACTGTCTTATTTGAAATCATTTAAGGTTTCAAAATCTTGTTTGAAGTTGTCATTTATTGAATTTCAAATTTTGAACTGTTTAAATTTTGTCAAATGAAAAGATGATCAAAATAAAAGTTATAGATAGTGATGTTTTCAACAAATTTTATGTTCATAACTTTCTTATTTGAAATCATTTAAGTTTTCAAAATCTTGTTTGAAGTTGTCATTTACTGAAATTCAAAATTTGAACTTTTCAAATTTTGTCAAATGAAAAGATGACCAAAATATAAGTTGTACATCTTGATGAGTTCTACAACTTTGATGTTTACAATATTTTCATTTTAGATCATTTTTTGTCTTAAAATTCAATTCGAAGTTTATAAATTCAAATTTTAAATTTTTTAAATATATTTTTTATTTTACAAAATAAAATGTATCATTATATCTATATATATATAAGCAAGTAATTTTTTATGTGTACGGGAAAATATAGCAAATTATTTTTATTACATTTATATATACATTTACATATTTATAAAAAATATGCAGAAGTAATATTTAAAAATATGCGAAAATATTTATAGAGTCGGCTAAATCAGAAACCGCCCCTAGAGATACATTTGTAGGGGCGGCTGGTCTTTATACCCGCCCCTACAAATGACTCTGAGTATAACACACACGGACAATCTATCGAGCCGTCGCTCCCTCTGCACCCCCTCTTCTGTTCGCTCTCTCCTGCTCTCTCTCCGCAGCTCTCCCATCCGGTGGCCAGTGCTCCCTTCCTCATGGAGGAGCTCGATTATGCAAGGAAGAGCTAGATCCGGTGAGGAGGGTCCCAGATCCGACGGCTGAACCCCTGCTGTGTCCATTTATAATGGCACACGATTAAAAGGCCTAGAAAAAACACCCTCCTCTCTCTCTCCCTCGGTCGCTCCCAAGGTGGCGGCGCCCTCCACGCAGTGCCGGCCCTAGGGGTAGGCCAGGAGGTGCGACGGCCGAGGGCCCAAGCGGAGGAGGGGCCCAAGCCCAGATATACAAACTCATAGGTCCTATAGTCCATTAGACATTAGCAAACTAATGAGAAGAGTGACATAGAACTGGCCAGGCGGCCCAAAAAGACAACATCAATATTTATTTTCTAGTTTTCTTTCCCCACGGCCCTCAGGTAGAGAGGAGGCGAGGAGTCATGCTGCACATAGCACACTTTGATCATGAGTTCACGATATGCGCCTTACACACGCGGAGCTGGAGAGGCGCGCCACCGCGAAGAGCTATACTACCGGAGATACGGACATGGCGCACGAGGATGGCGACCAGGCAGGGCTCCACGACGACGACATTTTGATTCTTGGCTTCTTACGAATTACGATCACCGATCAATTGTTTAGGCCCAAGATATTTTTATTTTTATTTTTAATCTAAATTAATTATTTGTATAGTATTCCAGACTTCTAATACTTTGTACCCATATAGTCATATTTTTCTTCTAATTTAGGTGTTAGAATTTTAGAATGTTACCTAAGAAACATTTGTCATGGGTGAGAAAAGAAAACGAATATATTGTTTTTTAATCTACATTGTTCCTCGATAATTATCATACATCTATAAATATATTGTTTAATCTACATTGTTCCTCGATAATTATCAGACATGTTAAATTAAAAATATATTACTGAATTTGCTTTTGTTTTGTAAATAAAATTAGTGCCTATATATTATAAAATTTTATATATGATCAAGAGGGGGCCGTTGCGATAGGATTGCCAGAGGGCCCTTCAAATTCTAGGACCGGCACTGCCTCCGCGGGCGGCGTGCTGCCGGCCCCTTCCCCTCCGGCCCCCCCACGTAGCTCAGCCTCCATGTCGAACTCCCCCTCCAATCCTCGCCTCCTCCAGCTTCCTCGATTCCTCGTCTGCTCCTGGCCTCTGCCATCCTTCCCTCTGGCGACCTCTCCATGCGTCCTGGCGGAGCTTGCATCAGGCAGGCCCGGCTCCGGAGCCCTGGAGCGGCACGTCGACTTGGGCGGCTGGCATCCGGCGTGGTGGCGGCAGCGGCAACCTAGGGTTTCGCCTCTCCGTCACCGGCCCATGACCGGATCCGGTGCCTCCATGGCTGGCCACCCAGCTGCACTCAGCTGCCGCCCATCCGCAGCGGCACGTCTGCAACATGGTGCATTATCACCTCCTCTCCCTCCCACCTCTTCTCCCTGCGTGTGCGTGCTGCACTATGAGGCATGTAGGGCTCTAATTTCCCCATTTTGCATATATATGGATCTCGGTTCTATGATTCGTGGCTCCCATTTTTTTTTCTCCAGTAAGATGTGAATGACTCTGCATCCCATGTGCTCGATGGAATGTGCATATGAGATGTGGTCAATACACACTATCATTTTTATAACCTGCATTTCATCTGCAGAGGTAGTTGCAAGCTACTCCAGCAAAGGTGTACAGTTCTTCAAATCGACATCCTGTTCGGCAGCTCGTATCTGGCTTATAAGCCTTGGCTTATTAGCCAACGAACAATATTTTTCTCTCACACCAAACCAGCCAACAGTACTTTCAGCCATGGCTTATAAGCCAATCTAGCCGAAACGAACAGGCTGTCTGAACTCTAAATTACTTAAGAATTTATTTGTTTGCAGATCATCTTCTACCTGTGGATATGCTGGAAGCCATGGGACAGCTCTTTTATCTTCTTCCATGTATTATTTTTGAAAGGTAAACTTGATGGATTGGCATCGCTCACATTTTAAGTCTAATATATCATATGTGCATGATGAGATTATTTTTTTCCCTAATGGAATTAGTCATGCCAATATACATGGAAGGGACATTCTAGCTATATGGTACAATTTTTGTTACTGTTCTGAAATTGGTTGGTTGCTCTGTCAGTTCCATATGTGATTTGGGGCTAAAACAAATCCAAGTTCTAGCTTTTCGAATATAGGATAATAGTGGACGATTATCCAGTGGTGGAATGAAAATATTTACGGTTAAATCTGCATGCTTTGCTTTAAAAAAAAATCTATCACCTTTACCATGAATCATAGATGCCTATACATATGAACTAGGAATGAAACAACTGCAATATAGTGCCACTGCCATAGACAAGACAGTGTCGTGGCTTCCTCCATCGTACTGATGGGTTTGTTATATAGCCTGTGTTTAGTTGAGTGAAGTTTGGAATTTAGGCTACTGTAGCACTTTCGTTTTTATTTGATAATTAGTGTTCAATCATGGACTAATCAGGCTCAAAACGTTCGTCTCGTAATTTCTCACCAAACTGTGCAATTAGTTTTTTTTCGTCTATATTTAATGTTCCATACACGTATCACAAGATTCGATGTGATGAATACTGTAGCACTTTTTAGGAATTTAAAGGGGAACTAAACACGGGCATAGCTTCAGAACAATAGAAGTGTGCTTTGCAAGCAACAGGCCAAGGAAATGGCAGTAAAATACAATCTAAAAAGATGCACCAACGTAATATCTATTGACCACTTGAGGCTAAACCAGAGAGAAGCCTTTACAATATATATATATATATATATATATATATATATATATATATATATATATATATATATATATATATATATATAACTACTGTTATACTGCTGGCCATAGAATAACTTATTCTATGGCCATTTTGAGTTACGATAATTACTATTCTAATTTACAAGATTACAGTAACTCATTACTAAGTGATTTACTATAATATTATGATAAATATCACCGTGAGTAGTAACACGAGTATCGTAAATGCATATTCATGTTATCGTAAATTGGTATAAACATTATCGTAAATCAAGGTGGCTATATAATAAGTTATTTTATGGTCAGCTGCAGAATAGCCTTACCCTATATATATATATATATATATATATATATATATATATATATATATATATATATATATATATATGTTAGTACCCTGGGAGAAGCTTTTGGTTTAAACGCAGAAACCTGCTCCACTAAGGCCTGGTTTAGTTCCAAAAATTTTCACCCTAAA
Source organism: Miscanthus lutarioriparius (assembly GCA_904845875.1). Taxonomy (NCBI): domain Eukaryota; kingdom Viridiplantae; phylum Streptophyta; class Magnoliopsida; order Poales; family Poaceae; genus Miscanthus; species Miscanthus lutarioriparius. The sequence continues at coordinate 99,627,235 of CAJGYO010000005.1, forward strand.
CTATCACATCGAATCTTGCGACACATGCATGGAGTATTAAATATAGACAAAAAAAAAACTAATTACACAGTTTGGTTGGAAATCGCGTGACGAATGTTTTAAGACTAATTAATCCATGAATAGCCATAAGTGCTACAATAACTAACATGCGTTAATGATGGATTAATTAGGCTTAATAAATTCGTCTCACAGTTTCCAGGCGAGCTATGTAATTAGTTTTTTTTATTAGTATCCGAAAACCCCTTCGGACATCCCAAAACATCCGATATGACATCCAAAATTTTTTATTTCGCGAACTAAACACAGCCTAATATGATATAGAACGAAGGCGGCCAAAGTACCACATACTGCAGCTAAAGGACATGGAGATATGCAAAGACGGTATGAAAATGCTACAAGCTTATATATGGTCACCTGCTGTCTTACTTCTAACCTAAATATATATTTATGTGCCTAGCCTTTCAATGTGCCTAGCCTACCAATTGGCTATGTTCGGCTTACCCAGAAAACGACACTATTCAACTTGTTTTTTCAGCCGGAACAATATTTTTCTCTCACAAGAATTCAGCAGAATAGTATTTTCAGTCAGTTTCAGCCACAATTCAGCGAGCCGAACGGGGCTTGCTGCATGTGCTTATCTCTAGAAATCTTGTGTCTTCATAATAATATACTTATGTGCCCATAGCCTTACAATTTCTGTACCTACAAATCCATCCTTCATGGTTTAGTACCTTGCAAGCACTTACAGATTATTGTTTTTTACATGCCACCTAATTCAAGTGTACAACAAATTCGATATGTATGGAACAACTTTTAGTTAATTACTTCCTACATTTCAGTTGGGCTCCACACGAGGAGAGGGCGTCCATGTCGCCCAAAATTCATACAGCCCTCTGGTCTCCGATCCAGCGGCTGAGCTGGCTTCGAGCCGATTAGCTTTGTCCTGCTTCTACTTCTAATCCCAACATAAAAAATATCTACTCCGCCTTATCTCGTTGATTGTGCTCCCTCCCAGCATCCAGGATTTTTCAGGTGCTTATAACTAGTGCACTTATTGAAGGCAAGCTGCTCCTTATCGGAAGTCACAATAAAACAGAGGTAAACTTTCAATAGAATCGTGTTTGGCTGTTTTCCATTTCCTATGGCGTTCACTATTCATGTTTGATCTCCTCAGTGGAAAGTACATTCCACCTAGTCATGTAAGTTGACATTGTGCTTGTCTGTGCAATTTATTATACGCCAGTGCTCTACATTCTACTCTTGTACCATGCCTCAGTACATGCATGTAACTCAAGTAATTTCAGTAAATTAATACTAATTGTTTGTTACACTACGTGAAAAACAGTTTGTATATATTCTTGTGAATTGGACTTGTAATCGTGGTTTATATAATGCTCTTGTGCTTGTGGTTAGATTTGAATTATATATATATATATATATATATATATATATATATATTCTAGTCGAATTTGAATTGTAAATTTATTTTTTTTACGAAAAAATGCACTGTAGGTATATTTGTAGGGACGGCTGATAACACCAGCCGCCTCTACAAATCGATTTGTAAGAGCGGTTTGGAAACCACCCTACAAATGCATGATTTATAGAGACGGTATGATAGGGGCGGCTGGCCGAGCCGCCTCTACAAAGCCTCACCAGCCGTCCCAACAAATCATTCCTGTAGCAGTGTATTTTTCTTCACAAACCAATATCAAATTACCAAACTACCATAATGTTTAACTAAGTTACCGCATACGTCTCACTGTTGACAAGCACATCACTTACTATTGTTTTGCACGGCATATCTTAAAAAAGAGCATTTTTTCATATGGGCTAGGATGAAAATAAAATTTATAAGTAAACTATAGCAATATCTACAACTCTGTATTCACCACTTTTCTTTTGAAGCCACCCTTGTGCCAAAATGTTTAATTATACGAACAAAAATTTAAAGATTATATCGACTATTTTGATGCTAAGATGACTTTGAACAAAAAAGTGGAGTAGGATTAAGCTGTCAATCTCGTTGAGACTTATAGTTTCTGTATAAATTTATCTCCGTCCAACCCCCGTGCACAACCTCAAAAGATCATAAAATTTTCATATGACATCGGATGGGGATAAAAATGTATATATTAATATTAGAGCTTGATGAAATATGTAACGTTCATCACTTTGTGTAAATGCATTTTGGTTCTAAAATAATCAATACAATATAATGTTTAGATCGACAAATTCTGATCTGAACATTTTATCAATCATTTTGGCATTAATATGGCTCAAATGAACCTGTGGTAAAATACAAAGTTGCATATCTTGTCGAGCTCTGATTTCCATTTAAACTTATTTGCATTCAAGCTTGTATAAAAAAGTTATGCTTTTTTAAGAGATGGTATGGAGAAGATGAGAAGAGGGATATAGATTGCCACGTATTCTAGTGATTTATTTGTCTTCCCACTGGAGATGGTATGAGCCTTAATTTGCTAAATTTTGAGTGGATCAATTATTTTTGCAAATAAGCATTTTATAAAAAATAAAAAAACCCAAGATTGGCAACTAAATTTTTTTGAGCAACTAGATTGGCAACTAAATGACAAGGCATTAGCGGCTGGACCACGGTTGGAGACCCAGATACGTGTGGATCATGTTTACAGCCCATCTTGATACAGATCCATGCACATCACTCTAGTGGCAAACCAGTCACCAGATATGGGCCAATGCTGGGTTCAACTATGGGCCAATGCTGGATTCAACTTCTATTTTTGGGCTAAACTTGAAGCACGTTACTAGGGCCTCAGTTTGCCCTCCCGTGGCCACACTTCCTTGCTTTTTTTTTGCGGGGTAAAAGCGAGCTTTATTATCTAGACAAAGAGTTACAATCAAAATTAATGAGGTCTAGAAAGCACGCAGGCGCCTGCCCCAACCATGTTGCAGTACATGTATCCCGTCTAGCTAATTGAGCCAACTCATGGGCCACCAGGTTGCCTTCTCGCTTTACCTTCTGAAACTTCCAATCCACCAGCAGCTGCAAGTACTCTTTTGCCTCCATAATAGTGCATCTAATCTGTGATCTATCAGCACTTTGAGATGTCATGGCTTTTATAATCCTTGCACTATTTGACTCCACAATAACTGGCCCGGGCACCATTGTGAAGCTAGTCGAAGGCCTTCCGCGCAAGCCATCGCTTCTGCTTCATCTGTTGATGCGCAGTGGAATAGAACCCTCCATGCAGTTGAGAGCACCTCCCCATGATGGTTCTTAATGATCACGCCCACACCGGCTTCTCCTGTCTGCTCAATGAACGAACCATCAACATTCAGTTTCGTCCATCCATTCGGCGGCGCCTCCCAATGCTCTTTCCCTGCTGGCTTTGCGCACGGTGTCTGGCTAGATGTCCAGACCTTTCTTTTTCCTTTCTCATCCTCCGGCTGAACCTGTTGTCGGACCTGCAACAGAGACTCTCAATAATTAAGTAAGAAATAAACAGAGTCAGCTATTCTCAGATTCTTCCCGGTATTATGTGTCATGTTGTTATATAGGAGGGCGTACGGCATAATTTTATGGACTTTGACCATCTCCTTTTGTAGTGCAAGATAATAGGAGTAACCGTGCCAAGTTTTTTTTCCCTCTATAATTGGTGTATCTTGAGTATACCCTCATTCTTCATTCTTTTTTTTTTTTTTATTTGTAATTATTGTGTGTACCGTGACAACCATGTGTTTTATGCAGTTTCAACACATAATTTTTTTTACATCATAGAATTAAGATCTAACAACCTCCACCCTCCTTCCACCTCCAGCCTCTAGCATTCTTCTACCTCTAGACAATCATAAATCACAAGATCACAGATCCACATATTACAAGAAATATTTTTTTTCTATGAAAGGACAAATCATAGATCGCAGGGGAGGAGGAGGAGAGGCCTACCTGAAGAGCTGGATCCGCCGCTGCAGACCGAGCTGCACCACGCACGCAGAGCAGAGCCAGTTGCACCACGCACGCTGCACCACGCACACGTCAGTGCACGCAGAGCAGAGAGAAAAAATTCATGTGTTTCTTTGTGCTAAAACACATGTGTGTTGTATAACATTTCTAAACTTTATTCTATATAAAGGTTCCCTGATCTAAAAAATGCATATATGTACTCTCCTGTTCGCAAACCAGGTTAGTATAGCAGCTAGAGATTTCAGCTCGGTTATTGACCATGGTGAGAACTTGTGGTCATGGTAAACCTTTTCCGCCGTAACCAATGAACGACATTTGGAATAAATTAATATAATCAGCATGAAACAAGAAGAAAGTGCCAAAACACCGGGTTAAAGAGTAGAGTCCTACTAGGAAGCGTCGGATCATCAACCATTTTCCCACCTTTCAAAAACCTAATGTGTATGGCTAGGAAAAGTTAGATTATCCCTACACCCTAGTCTAATCACAACTTCGATGAGATGACATGAGATGCACATTGCACTCAGCACACAAGTTTTGAACAACTTGTCCAAAAAAGAAGAGTTTATGGCAAGTGCCTTGGATTCCTTTACGGTCCCACACATATAGTTATTGGTATACCCAATTGCTCGCCCGTGGTACATTCCCAAGCTAGGTGCGATGAATGCATATAGCGAACACGCACACGCACATGACCTGCTGGGGCAGTAATCTTCCTTAGACCAGGTGTAAGGTGGTGTTTGGATCTAGTGACTAAAATTTAGGAGATATGTTGGGAGGATGTTGCATGGGGTGTTCGGATACTAATAAAAAAATAAATTACATAATCCGTCAGTACTCCACGAGATAAATTTTTAAGCCTAATTAATCCGTCATTAGCATATGTTTACTGTAGCACCACATTGTCAAATCATAGACTAATTAGGCTTAAAAGATTCGTCTCGATAAATTAGTCGTAAACTATGCAATTAGTTTCATAATTAGTCTATATTTAATACTCCATGCATGTGTCCAAACATTTGATGGGACAACGACTAAAATTTAGGAGGGGCAACCAAACACCACCTAAGTCCCAGAAAATATGGAGGACAAAGTTTTGTTAGACACCGAATTTTGAAGCTCAATTCTGCCTTGGGGACACAGAAAATGAGAAAAATATGGACGTTGGCAAAATTTGTAGAAATCAGCTATTTTTAATTAAGGGTTACTTCAGACCCATTAAATTGGGAATATATTACATCATTACGAAGAATAACTTTTGACCAAATTGCCTTTGTCGTCTTCTTTCCCTTTCCCCTCTAATGCACAAGAATTTGGGGTAGTTTTTTTTAAGTTACACTGTTGTTTATCTAATTAAGAAACCAAAATCATGATGATATATTTTGGATTTTGAAAGTTGTAATGGTATCTTGAGTGAAACAGTAGAGGCATGAGTCTAATTAATAACCTTTTTTTTCATAGTTTGTCCCTCACTCTCACTGCTCTTAATTAAGGCTTGTTGAGTTAATCTTCAATCCAGAGGTATCAGAGGGGATTAGAAGGGAGGGAGATTTTGAATTGTAGGGTATAAAATCCCCCTCAATCCCCTCTGGTCCTCTCGGATTGGGGATTAACTGAACAAGTCTTAAGAGAGGTGAGGCAAAATTTAGACCCAAAGAAGAAGTCTGAAGCCTAGTAAATATTGTAGCTTCCTCGAACATGGCATCGATTACAATTTGGAGATATAAATAATTCATTGGTGCCATACCGTACCATTCATATCGTGGCCTAGCCACCTGAGCCTAAGCCTATGTCATGATACATGCATGGGAGTAGCCTGCTTTTCACCTTTGCTAACCTCATAGCAAGGTCCCCAATAACCACCCATTTAAACTGAGTCAATCTCCGATCAATATCCCATATGGAATTAACACTTGCTACACCTATAATTTATTATGGACCATATAATTTATTTGATTTAGTTGAAATAATATTAGGCTAAGCCTAATTAACTCCAACAAAGCTAGATAGCTAACTTATTATCATTAGTATGGGCTGATCCAAGTGTCTGCATAACAAATTGTACAACATACATACATGTTTAATTTGCTAGTACAAAGCAAGACTAATCCTATTAAAAGCTAAAAGAGATCCACATATACATGCATTGCATATGAATATTTCACAGCAAATAACTACCTCATTATTTACTTGAATTGGAAAATTTCCACTTCCAAAGTGATGACACAAGATTGTGTCAAACACCTTAACATTGTCCGTGAACCCATGAACTATGCCTTGCCGCAAACTCACATAAATAGGATCCTCTAGTTTTAGAAACTGAGCCATCCAGTTTTCAAAGGCATGCGTCGAGAACCAATATTGATGAACACATGCCTAGGAGCAATCCCATTAGGACTGGCGCACTTAGGGTTTCTCTAGGATATCGATGGATAGAGTTACCTAAGATGCTACTAATAATCAGTGTAGATACAAAGACAAAATATAGAAAATTAGGGTTTAGAGATAAAAGGTAAAGGAATATACAATGTTGAATCAATTGGATACCCACAATCAACCTTGGTCGAGCAATCTTAACCTCTGTTAGAAGTTGGTATATTTACAATTCTAACGCAAAACCCTAATTCCTCTCAAAAAATTCATAATAACCAAATGTTTTGGTATGGAATACCAAATGGTATTCACAAAAACCAAATGTTTTGGTATGGAATACCAAATTGGTTCACTTTTGGTCATGAACACAAAGTAACCTTAGTCAGTTGTTTGTCAATTCGATTGAGCTTGCAATGTGTTCGAGGCATGATCCAAATTAATAAGTTGGACCTAAACAATTTTATACTAAAAGCATATTGCATTGTTTAGTGAATCTCCTATGTACCTCATAGGTGTTTGATCTAGCTAGCTATGTGATAGAACATGCATACACATGAAATAGAATCAAATCTACATTGACCTTTACAATGTAAAATATTTACGTACATGCAGTGGTGGACCTAGGGCCCGGTGACCCTAGGCGCTCGCCCGAGCTTCAACACCAACACAAGCTAAGATATTTGTCGTTTTGCACATAGTTAGAATGTTAAAAACATGTAATCTTATAGGCACCTTGAGCTTTGCGGGCTCCTTTCGAGTGCTCATGGGTGATCACCTTAATCTTATAGGCATACATGGGCAACTACCCACCCACATGATTGATCATTGGATGGAGATGGTAGCATAGGAGAATCATTCAGAGAAGTTAAAGGAGTCTAATGACGTCCATCATTAAGACAATCATTTTGAACACATTCCCATTAGTGAGCTATGTGTGGGCCACCCATAGAAAATGCACTATGTCTCATAAACTCCAGGCATTCCCTTGAGAATGGGACACTTGACTTGAAACAATGGGACGCTATGTTGATCGTCCTTGTGATCTTCTATGGCCACACAATGCAGCCACATACAATCTTGCAGATTTTTGGACACTTACCATCCACCATTGGGGAGCTTGGAGCTAGAAAAAAACTATGCCCACGGCATGCGTACACGACGATCTTGTTTACGGTGTGTATCGCTGGTTGGTCAGAGTTGCATGTGCTCGAGTATTTCATAGTTGTATGTGTGCTCAAATTGGTCGAGACTGCATCCACTCGAGTTGGTTTGGTCGTACCATTGGAGTACATGAAGAAAGAGATGTTGCATGGTGGCTCAAATCCTACTTGTAATAGGACTCAATAGTGATGATATGTTAGGACTTCTAGTTCTATTATGACTTGAGCGTAGAATCCTACTAGGAGCCAGTAGGACTCCTACTTGCATGAGTAGTGGTCTTGGAAAAGGGACTATATAAACAAGGGTGTAGAGGTCATAGGCATCAACCAAACCAACATTAGAGTCTCATTCAAGGCTTGTAAGGAGAAATTAGGCGTGCTCAAGAGGATTAGGCTAGAAGTTCTATTGCACTAGATTCTTGTATAGGGTAAGAATAATTGAGTCCTAGAGGGTGAAGTAGGGTTATGAGAGAGCGCCAATCACTTGTACACTTTTGGAGTTGTGCTTATAGAATTTGTGGTCGTCTTCGCTATAATCGTAATCTCTCGTCGTGGTTGCATTAACATCGTCATCTAGGGTTTTCTATACACGATTCAACTATGTTGCTCTTGATATGGTGCAAGCTTGGGTTATACTCGTAATAAACTTTCAAAGATCTGATGACTGCTACTCATAACTAGGAGTATCAGATCTAATGAGGTAGTGGATGGATCAACGAAAGAAGAGATAGGTAGTGGGTAATCAGGGTGTTCGGCTGGTAGGTAGGGGCACTGTGTACCAGATGGTTCCGGATGATTCAATAGTGTTCTGTGAAAAAGAATAAGCTGAAACAAGGCAAGAGAAGAACAGCCGAACAAGCTAAATAAGGTTTGGACCACTCATATTAGGTGCAACTTCACTCTTCCATAATGATGTTATAGTATAGGAAGAGAGAGAGAGAGAGGTAGTCGTTAACCTAACATATATACATGTCAATATGTGGCCTAAGATATATATATATATATATATATATATATATAGCTGCCCATGTATGCAAGACGTATTTATCACAACCCTTTTATCCAGTCATCTAAATATTCTAGCTAGTCCCTCTCAAAGTTGAATTCTCATACTCAAATCAGATCAATATATTTCCTACATTCTAGATTATAAGACGTTTCAGTTTTCTAGATACATTGCTTTTACTATTGGTCGAATGGAAAAAAACTGGGTGACGTACATACCTTACAAAGACATCGCGAGAGCCTACCCTGGATTTATGATACTGCCATACGCAAACATCAAATGATAGGAACTACTCCGTATTACATAAATTTAGAAGGAACAATTAGGAAATTTTTTTTATAAATTTTGGAGGACCAAAGCACTCTCTCATGCGTGAATCCAGCCTGGCTCCCATGCATGATCCTGAGGCAGTTCCTCACAGCTAGCATCGTTGTGGTATACATTTCTACCCAATTTTTCTATTCAAATCAACATATACTAGTTGCCCCCCCGCGCTTCGCTGCGGTGCAGGGGTCTATAGGGAAGGGAAAAAAATGCATTCAAAAGAAGTGGAAATTTTGTAGTGGGATATGAATACTCCTTAGTAACCTTTGTAAATACCAGATGTAACTCAATAGATCGTCTGTTCCGTGATGCGATGCAATTAAGCTGCAAGAACATTTTCAAATTATGCAATGATAGTACATACTACTTTGCGACAATAAACTACCTAGAAAAGTTTTTTTTTGGGTACCCAATTGTGCATGGGCACCACGGTGTTAGATATATAGGATATCTTATGATTATATATGAGGCACACAATGCTTTTCATCTTTGCATGAACAATGTATGTGCATCAAACTCTCAAGTCTTTTGAAAAGGTACATTAAGGAGGCCTAATGTGCTATCCTTTCTTATGGCATTTTCCCTGTGCCTGAGCGAGACCATGTACTTTTGAGCGAGTCGTGTATGACACCTGTGAAGACAGTACATGATGTCAACATAATGTCAATACAACAGAGAGAATATGTAATTGTAACTAAAATTTTACGACGTGCAAGGCAGGAACCTGAGGAAGTTGATCTGCATGACGCCAATTCCTGGAGTGGCAGTTTTGCTCAGCTTCGAAGTCCCATGGAAATCCATACAAAATTAGTTTGCACGTGAACGTTAGCTATTATGCTACACGTTTTCCTAAAGCACAATAAAAAATTTGAACAAAGCATGTTCGTTTCGTCGTAAACGATCGTGGATTATTTACTGCTGGCTGGTTTGGTGTGAGAGAAAAATACTACTCCAGCTTATAATCCACGATCGTATACGAGCAAGCGAATAGGCATGCTCTGTGCTCTCCGTAGTTTGCCTGTTCATCTGTTATTGTAGACCCTGTATTTGTGCTCCAAAGAATGCTTTGGTCATCTAGATCCTACATAACACAGTCATATATCAGCATGCTTAGTGCAATAGGTATTATTTGGCCTTTTTAGGTCACGTAGAAGCAATTAACCAAAAGAAGCACCTCGTGTGAGTAATCTCTTTTTTTTTTAAAAAGTCTCAACGCAGCATGATGAAGAAAGCAAGTTGTGTAGTCAAAGCGCAGAAACATATATGTAGTAAATGAAAAAATATATATATGATGCGCTCTAAAGCAAATTTTGAAATGAAGGAATGAGAACTCTGATGAACTATATTTACTACGATGGATCAATAATGCAATGAAATACGTAGCATTTTTTAGTGCCATAATAACAGGATGGGCTAAAAATTGTTCTCTATTGAGAAACACAAAAGTCCTGGTTTTGTTCTTGTACTGCATAGATGATAGAGGCGGGTAGAGGAGCATGCATACGTAGGGCAAAAAGAGGTCGACAGTATATATGAAATCTGCAGGTTAGTAAGCCACTTGAGCACCTGCAGGTCAATTGAAAAGGAGTACTCATTTGTGTGGGACAACACTGAAGAAAGGAACAACAATTGTTCTGAGCACACAGGATCAGGATGTAGTCACCAAAACAAGAGAGTAGCAGTTAATGTTTGCTACAAAACACTATGATAAACATTCACATTGCTTCCTGAGCACCCTGTACTATGGGCATATGCATTTTTTAAGCCGCTAGATATATATAGGTCATGAAGTCAAGGGTTGAGGCTAACATAGTAGAACAAAGATCACGTATGAACCGAATATCTTAATCGATTCATGCATATACATTCTCGAAAAATAGGAGATGAAATCTACATATTCTGACTAACCCTCAGATGCCAAAATCCACATAAGTTCGTTAAGTGCACAGAAACACACTTTGACCTTGCAAAGGCACATGAACATTTTGCAGTCATTGATCCTAAAATGTATGTTTAAGAACATGTTTTTGCAATGGAAAATATATCCGTCAACCTGAATAAGGCACACAGAAACATTGAACTAACTTTTGAGCAAGGGTACCTTGTGCTTCTTGTTTGCTTCTTTGGACCTATAGGACTCCTTGTCAGATGTAGATATGTGCATCTGCATCTTTGTTCCTGCAAAAAGCTTGAGCATGGTTATTTGGTTGGGAACCAAAATCGTTGTAGAGGCAAATCACGTGGTGTGCATCATCCATGAGTGAGATCGGAGAGAGATAAGCACCATGCTGTCCACTGTTGGTGGGGCACGTCGCGGCGGCGGCGGCGCGGTGCCGCGCTGTGCGGCCGGCGGAGGGTGCAGGCGGGCTGAGGGCGCCATCAGGTCGGCGGTCCGGCGGTGGCCGCGGGCGGACCGAGGGCGCAGCCAGGTAGGTGGTCCGGCGCGGTGGTGCAGTGCCACGCCGCACGGCCTCGGAGGGCGCAGGCGGGCCAGGCGAGTCGTCCGGTCGCAGCGTGCCGTGCCGGGAGGCGTCGCAGTAGGGGCCGGGGCCGCTGCGGCACCGCTCGGCGGCCTCGTCGTCACCGCGGCTTCGTCGGAGGCAGGTTGCGGGGTGCCGCGCGGTGGTGGCGACATCGCCGGGGGAGATGTGGATCGGGAAGAGGAGCCGAGGAGGAGGAGATGCGTCGCAGCAGGTGCCGGGGCCGGGGCCGCTGCGGCGCCCCTCGTCCCGGAGGCGATGCTGGTTCGAGGAATCAGGATTTTTTTTTTTTCTGTGTCGGGCTCTTCTACGGATGGGGGACGGGCTCTTCGAGGGAGTCCGGGTCTCCGGGAGCGACCTGGAAACTTCCAGCATGGGCGACGTGGAGGGGAGCAGAAGGAAACGACAGGAGCGCTACAAGGTAACAGTAACAACCGTCCGTACATCTACGCGTGACCAAGCAGCTGGATATTCGGCGATGCCACGTGTCCAGTCCCCCGTGGAGACCACGCTCCGTCGCCAATATAATCGGCGTCGATAAAGAATCGCCAAGTGGTTTGCTAAAACCAGAATACCGCCCGGGCAGGGGCGCCGGATGCAATGCACGATGCAACTGGGCCGCCCTAATCAAATGCCATATTGCCAAATTGGTCGGGCTTATGTCATGGCTTAGCTATTGCGATCCACGTATGTCGAAATAAACTATAGAAAAACTACGTACGGGTATATATATGCAGAGCGGGTCATAGTCATTCTCGATCCTGCAGGCTAGATTATTCTTGAGCGGTGGCAGGTTTGCTGCACCCCGTGTAAAAAAAAGATTGCTTTAAATAAGTTTGGGTCTAGAAGTCTTTGATATATCTAATGGTTCCTCTCTTTGTGCTCCCACATTTTATATGTCGCCTTGCTACGGATGTACGTCTAGCTTAGGTCAAATTTGTTACTCATATATAAATTTAGTCAATTTTGCTTGCCACTAGCAAAGTAATTACTCTATGGTCTAAAATAAATTTAGTTATGCAGGCTTATATCTTTTTGTAAGGCACTAATGCAATAATATTCCATCTGTCCTAGAATAATAAGCGTATTTTGAATAAAAAGCCAAATTTTATAAACATTAAGTAACAATTATTCTATATATATATATATATATATATATATATATATATATATAAATTCAATAATAGATTTGTATTCGAAATGCCTCTGAGACGATATCGAATATTTTACATACCACACTTATTGTAAGAAAAGTTAAGGGTAAAAATATATTTTGTATGTTATTTTTCTATTTTAGAAATTCTTATCATTTTAGGACAGAAGTGCTAAGTCAACACATCTTATTAAAGGCTTCAAAGATACACCAAAGCTTTACTAATTTCTTAATCATACATAAAGCAACACTTGATTAAACCCTAATTAATAATAATAGGTTTGAATAGCAACATGTATTTTTATTGTTTAGAAAAATCATAGAAAATTACCATAGCACAGTACTACCCTAAGTAGTCTACCATCAGATTTTCATGGTATTTGAATGAGTGGATTAGCCTACACAAAAATAACAAGCTATGGCATGACTATGAAGATGAAAATACTTTGTACTGTGAAAAGTGTCGAACAACAGAGTTAGTATTTTTCCTATGTTCTTCACAGTAATTAATCACTGTACAAAAATTATCACATGCATGTTTTATACACATTTTGCTCTCTATCAAAAATAACAAAAATCAGCCATTAAAGGTACTTAAACTACACCTCAAAATTTTTCTACAGCACATGCATGACACATATTTTTCCTAGGAAGTACATTACATAAGAAGATTAACAAACTTAAAAATCATATTTTTCTGAAGCTTATAGGTTTTTCTACACATTTTTCAAGTTATCAGCAATATCAATGATTAAATAAAGTTCTACAGAAAAGTATCTCAAAAATGACATGCAATAATTTTTCTAAGTAGATCTGGTGATAAGGAACCTAGCAAAATTTATTTCAACAGATTTAGAGCAAATTTGAGTATCCAAACATTTTCCAAATTATTTCTCTTTTCAAATAATAAAGAAAACTAAAAATGAAAACTTCCTATTGCTACTGGGTCGGCCCGTGGAAACCAGCTGGCCCACGGCCACACTCGGCCTGCTTAGACCGAGCAGAGGGGAGTGCGACGGCCTGGCTCGGGGCTTCGGCCCACGGCCACTGGGCCCAGCTCGGCCGAGGCGAAGGGAGGGGGTTCACGCCGGCGTCGAGACGCCGCGACGGCGCGGCTCAGCCAGCGGGCTGGCAGCCATTGCCGACCGGGTCAGGGCAAGCGGGCGAGCGCATAGGGTTCACAAGGAGTTGGCGAATGCGAGCAGGCCAAAAGGAAGGGTGAAGGAGGGAAGAAGGGTGAGTTCCACGGCTGCCGAGCACGGCGGCGCCATGGCTGACGGCGGCGAAGCTTGGAAAATGCGCTACCTTGGCTCAAACGAAGTCACAACCGCGAGCACTAGGTGCCGGAGAGTGAGGCGGAGCTGCTGGCACTTGATTGCTGGCCGTGGTGGAGCACCGACGGCAGATTCGGCCGGCGGGGCTGCGGTGGCGCTGTGCTCTGCCGCGGCGAGAGGAGGGGCGAGCACGGGAGAGCGAGAGAGCGGGCGGGAGTGAGTGGAGAGGAGCGCAGCGACTTCGGCAGATGAAGGTGGGCGCGTGGGAGCGGATGCAGGCCAGCTGTGACGCGCGGCGGGCGTTGAAGGCGTATGGCCGCCACGCGGCGGGCGCGCTCTGCCGCGGTCGGGACGCGGCGCGGGCGAACGGCGCGGTGCAGCGTAGTCGGCTGGCCAGACGCGCGCGGGGATGGGCTGGGCCGAGGAGAGGTGGGCTGGCACGGGAGGCGGGCGCTGCTGTAGGCCGGGCCGGCTTCGGCCGTGGGCCGAGAAGCGAGGCGGCGGCCCGCGAAAGGAGAAAAGCCTTTTTCAATTATGTTTTCAATAAATTTTTAAATACCAGTTTTCAAATATCATTTTGAGCAAGAAAATGACATCTTTTGAAAATGTCCCAAAAATGAAAGTTGCTTAGAATTTAATCCTCTACAACTTTGCTTTTATGACCAAATTCCAATTCTTGCTAGATTTTGAATCATAAAATAAAAGTCGATTTTAACTCAAAACCCAAATTTTGGAGTGTTATTTTTAAAGCAAAATTTGGCAATAACTTGAATACAAAATTTGCTCCAAAATTTGCGCTAAATAATTCTAGATGATTTACAATCATAGCCAAACATGTTTTACTAACCTAGCAAGCATAATTTGGGCAAACACGACTCTAAACAAGTGTATGCAACATTCGTGTTTCACGGGCATGTTTCAAATGTTTTGAAGTAGGGTTTCAGTTATTATTTACAGGATTATGCATGTATGATTAGGATGCTTGATGATGCATAATATGCATGATTTGCAGTGCCTAAATGCTGGCATAACACCGGGGTGTTACAGCCCTCCCCCCTTATAAAAACCTCGTCCCGAGATTTGGGTTACGAACCATTTGTTATAAAAATCTTCATAAGCTTTTTGTAGATATTCTCCCGTTTTCCAAGTTGCATCTCCCTCATCATCATGATTCCACTGTATCTTGTATGTTTTCATCACACTATTCTGAGTAGCACGTTCTTTAGTGTCTAACACATGGACCGGTTCCTCATGATACACCAAATCTGATTTGAGTTGGATGCCTCGAGGTTCTATTCTTTCCTCCAGAACACGCAAACATTTCTTGAGATGTGATACATGGAAAACTGGGAAGACTGTACTCATGGTCTCAGGTAACTCTAACTTATAAGCTACTGGACCTCTCTTTTCCAAGATCTTGTATGGTCCTACGAATCTAGCGGCAAGTTTTCTCCGGACTCCAAACCTTTTCTTCTTCATTGGCGTGACCTTCAGATAAACATAGTCGCCAACTTCAAACACAAGAGGTCTCCTTCTTCTGTCTACATAACTTTTCTGATGCGATTGGGCCGCCTTCATATTTTGTTGAATAATATGGACTTTCTTCTCGGCCTCTTCTACAAAGTCAATACCATAATACCTTCTATCTCCAGGCTCGACCCAATTCAATGGTGTTCTACATTTTCTGCCATACAAAGCTTCGAATGGAGCCATCTTGATGCTTTCTTGATAACTATTATTGTAAGAAAACTCAGCTAATGGTAACCATGACTCCCATGATCCCTTAGAAGACAATACACAGGCTCTTAACATATCCTCCAAAACAGCATTCACTCGTTTAGTCTGACCATCTGTTTGAGGATGATAAGCGGTACTACGAATCAAACTAGTTCCTAAGCCTTTGTGTAAATGTTCCCAAAAGTGAGCCGTAAACTGTGAGCCTCTATCAGATACTATGGTCTTTGGTATACCATGCAACCTCACAATTTCTGCGATATACTTCTTGGCATATTGAGGTGGTCGATATTCTGTTTTGACAGGCAAGAAATGAGCGGTCTTGGTAAGACGGTCCACAATTACCCAAATCGAATCATGTCCCTTTTGAGTAGTGGGCAAACCCGAGATAAAATCCATACTTATATCGTCCCACTTCCAACTAGGGACTGACAAAGGTTGCAACATACCGACAGGTTTCATATGAATAGCTTTCACTCTACAACATATGTCACATCTGGCAACATATGCTATAATTTCTTTCTTCATTTTGGTCCACCAATAACGAGGTCTTAGCTCTTTGATACATGTTACTACTTCCCGGATGGATAGATAGCTTAGAAAGGTGAGCTTCATCCATAAGTTTATTCCTAAGCTCTCGATCCTTGGGAACCACAAGATGGTCGTCAAACCACAACACACCCTATTCATCCACTTTAAAGTGCTGAGACGGCTTTTCTTTTATTTTCTCTTTGATGTGGAATATCTCCTTGTCGGTTTTCTGGCCCTCTATTATCTTACTCTCCAAAGAGCAACTAATCTGAATACTATGTAACACAGCAGGATGCATCAGATCGAACCCATCTTTAAGTAATGGCTGCACATTCAAGTAATGTGACTTTCTGCTCAAAGCATCTACCACTACATTGGCTTTTCCAGGATGATATTGCACATTCAAGTTGTAATCTTTGATCAATTCCAACCATCTTCGTTGTCTCATATTCAACTCTGGTTGGGTAAAGATGTACTTGAGACTCTTGTGATCTGTGAAAATGTTGCACACATTACCAAGTAGATAATGTCTCCAAATTTTTAAGGCATGCACAACTGCAGCAAGTTCAAGATCATGTGTTGGATAGTTGACCTCGTGCTTTCTCAATTGACATGAGGCATAAGCAATGACTCTCCTTTCTTGCATAAGAACACAGCCCAATCCAGTTTTCGATGCGTCGCAAAACACATCAAATGGTTTCTCAATGTCTGGTTGTGCGAGAACAGGAGTAGTGGTCAACAGTTTCCGCAAAGTGTGGAAAGCTGCTTCACACTCCTCTGTCCACACAAACTTGTGATCCTTCTGTAGCAGACTTGTCATAGGTTTGGCAATCTTCGAGAAGTCTGGTATAAAGCGATGGTAGTAACCGGCTAGTCCTAAGAAACTTCTAATCTCAGGAACTGTGGTCGGTGCTTTCAAATTCATAACCTCTTGCACCTTACTTGGATGGACTGAAACTCCATTTTTTGACAGAATGTGACCAAGGAAAGGAACTTTCTTCAACCAGAATTCGCATTTGCTAAACTTAGCATACAGCTTATGGTCTCTAAGTCTGGTCAGGACAATTCTCAGATGCTCTTCATGATCCTTCTCGTTCTCGGAGTACACCAGAATGTCATCGATGAACACGACCACAAACTTATCCAATTCTGGCATGAAAACTGTATTCATCAAAAACATAAAGTATGCAGGAGCATTTGTCAAGCCAAAGGACATGACAAGATACTCATACAACCCATATCTGGTGGAAAATGCAGTTTTCGGGATATCTTGTGGCCTAATCTTGATCTGATGATAATCGGATCTCAAATCTATTTTTGAGAACACCTTAGCCTTGGATAACTGGTCAAACAGAACATCAATATGAGGCAAGGGATACTTATTCTTGATGGTTACAGCGTTAAGTGGCCTGTAATCTACGCACATTCTCAACACACGGAATTTATCTTCCATGGTGTTGATTCATTCTTCAGCATCGAGTGGTTCTGTTGCTTCCTTGAATATCGGTGGCCTGGTATCCATAAAATCTTTGAAGCTGTTGTATTGATTCACCCCAATGCCACCACCCTGATTGTTACCGCGTTGAACGTTGTTGGCGATGGTACGCAGAAAATCCTCCATGTTTTTCTGGGATTGTTCCGTGTTGCGCTGACTTCCGAGCAACTGTGCGAAGAACACCTCTGGGGTAAACGGGGGAGGAGGTGGCAAATGCGGTTCATGGGGAGGCTCATTGTTGTTGCCGTGGTTTCCACCACCACCACCGGTCCCAGCACCATTAGCACCGGGCTCAGCGGCCTCATACGTGGTACGTCGAGTATTTGTCATCTGCATATTTCAGCAACAAGTAATGATTGAGTGACGCTGTAATAATTGTGAGTGCAGGAAAAATTATGCCGTACTGAATTTACTGGAGAGAATAAATTCATACAATAAAACAGAGGCACAATAATCGCATCCCAATTAAAACAACATCACCAATTAAATTACTTCAACAGCAAACATCGCGTACATACGACCAAATTGCCAGCATACATACACTAGACTTTTATGCGTTCAGATATCGCATTCTTAATCAAGTTCCAACCACATGCCAAGTCTCATAAGTTTGACGCAAAACATATTAGGTTACATGCCAACAAAAGAAAGGTCATCGCGACAGGATCTAGATACTAGCGTAAGGCAACTAGCCTACTCCTCGGGGCCGTCGTCGGGGTCGGAGACGTCACCATCGCCCCCAGGTGAAACTACAGGCTCGTCCTCGTTGTCGTGGTCGATGTCCATGTCAGCGGCGTCTGGTGGAGCATATGGGCCAACCCCACTGTAGAGCGCGTGAAACTCCTCGTGCAGGTTGCCGTTGTACTCCTCTAGCTCATCGACCCTCTGTACCAGAAGGTCCCTCTCATCCCAGGCTTCATTCCTTTCCTGAACCAACTATCCAATCATGCGGTCTGCATTGTTGTTGGCCTGAGTCAATGTATGCACCTACTGCATAGCTCTATCACCTCTCTCAACCGCCTGGTTTCGCTATAAGTTCATATCAGCCAACTGCTCTTGCAAACTAGCTATAGCATGTGCCTGTCTCTTCTTCTGCTTTCTCCCCTTGAGCTTATCCTGACCACGCAAGCCAGTCAAAGTCCAGTAGGTACTCTCGAGACCCTCATACGCTCCGATGGCGGCGAACATAGCACTCATAGCCTGATTGTCGCTAGCCTGTCCCTCAGCTGGACC
The DNA here is from genome assembly GCA_904845875.1 of Miscanthus lutarioriparius. Lineage (NCBI taxonomy): Eukaryota > Viridiplantae > Streptophyta > Magnoliopsida > Poales > Poaceae > Miscanthus > Miscanthus lutarioriparius. Next base: position 99,645,944 of record CAJGYO010000005.1, read on the forward strand.
TCTGACCAAGGCACTTCCCTGAGGCTGAACCCAAATGGCATCACGAGGATCATCCCTAGGAAAGGTGCCAGCTAGAGCTGCTGCAAGCTCACTGGGAAATCTACTCATGATATCCCTGATGACACGGAAGGCTGCTCCCTCTGCACCCTCAGCAAGAGTGCGACCCTCAAACTCCAAGTGCCAACCATCCCAATCTGGAGCATCACCAAGAGTAGGAACCGTGATCTCTACCACTGCAAGTCCATCCTCTGCTAACTGGCTCTCATTCCAAGAGTACACCGGTTCTTCACCCTCTGGGTACCCCACATCATGGAGCACTCTCCAAAGTAAGGTCGTCATGCCAAACTCGCTCAAGAAGGTGTCCGTGGTGCGGTGCTCCCTCAGGGCCAACTGACGTCGAGGTGCTCTTCCTCCGGTGGACTTATGGGCGGTCTGCTTCGTGCGGGCCATCTGTAGCAAAAGTTCTTTTATTACCCCGAGGAACATATTTTAGGTGATACAACTTTTATCAAAATGAGATAATCAATTTATAAGGGGAGGAATGCATGACATGAATGAAATGCACAAGTAATATGATGTATGTACATGTCATACGTTCTCACAAACTTATGAAATAAATAAGTCTAGCGATGAATTCGGTGGCATACAAACGATCTCTCAAATACGTAATTAATACGTTCTATACGATAGCGTTGTTATGTACCTGCAGAAGATTCATTTCAGCCCAATTCCCAATAAATGCATAAAAGCAGTAAATTTTATCTACACGCTCTACACGAATCCCCAGATACGTGTACAACAGTAGCAACTACCTGAACCATCGTCCTATTGACGGCATCGCCTCAACAGACAGAATACCCACACATGAGATACCTTTATAAAACATGCGTAGAACATGTAATTACTCCAGCATCATATAAGCATTCACCCTAGATCGGCGGTGTATCCGATCATGCTCTCACAACTCACACTTACCGAGGCATAGAGGCAAATGATCCATACATTACCACTCAAACAAGTGGCACTCATACAATAGCACGCCGTATGAGCAACAAAAGAGAAATATGATGCAAGAACCCCAAGTCAGTACTTAATTAAGCCACCTAGAGTCCTTAACTGGGCATAAAGGATATGACCACTGGCACACTTTATAGTTTGGAAATCATGTTTTTCAAATGCCTTTTTGTTTTAAATACACTTGTGAACAGTAACACGCTAAACCATGCTCTGATGCCAGCTGTAACAGAACCGACCAATTATACGAAATTAAGTAAGAAAATCATCCGCCAGAGCAGATGATTTAGCAAACTTAAGCCCGTATAACCCGGTAGTCCGTGAAATCACGAAGGATTTCAAACCAACTCACATCCCAGCCACGATCGTAATAAGTTTAGCGGTCACCATCACATATTACATAAAAGTTCGCATCACAGATACATCAGAGTTTAAACATAGTTATTACAAAACAAGTTCAAATAAAAGTAGCAGAAGCCATTTGTTTAAAACCACACACACTCACACGGAGTTCAAATACAGTGCCAGCTGATGATCATCTCCAACAAAAGCATTAGACGAGACGTACGGAATGACCATGCCCATGGTCCTAAGCATCACCCATCGCAGGATAAAGGCAGTTGATACAGTAGCCGTAATACATCTGGCCATCTGCAACAAGTGGGAATAAAACCCTAAGTATGAGAAGGTACTCAGCTAGACTTACCCGACATAACCAAAAATAAATGACACCAAAGATTATGAAGGGCTTTATAGTAGGGTAGCTGACTCATTTGCAAAAAGAGACATTTTTAGCATTTCAAGAACCTTTCAAAAGCATTATTGTCAAGTTAATTATTTATAACCTGTCGACTAGATTTGCACCTACACTAGAGCAAACATGTGATTAAGCCAATAATGATAACCAATGATCATTAACCACTTCCATATTGTCATATGCATTATAACTGTCCAAGTGTTCCATTAACATTACTACGATGAAGTAACTCAAGTCAAGTGCTCACTATCCAGGAGCGATGGCGATTCAAATCGATTCCTAACCAGCTGGTGATTTATTCCTTACACAAACCTCACTCACCCGCTAAAGTGAGGTATTGATCACCGAGTCAACTATCCAGGAGTCTCGAGTTTGCCAGGAACCACATGTACCCGGGGGCCGACCGACTGCACTTTGGTCTTATCATCTCGCCTCCGTGTCCTACCACACCTGCTCCGGCACAGTGCGCTGCGGGCAATCTACTCGGCCCGAATAATCTCCCAGCTTCGCGGTCGGAAGGTACTTTATCCGGCCAGCTAAATGTAAGGCATGCGTTCAACATGATTCGAGGCCCAACAACGGTCGGTCCTTAATCGACACAGACGGAAAGCACTACAGTCCAAAACTCTGTAAGTCTCTGTCCGGTCTCAACTTCATTTAACACTTAGCTATACCATGACTTCATAGTCATCCAAGCAGATCCAGGTAACCACCTATACCTCGCAGGTGACAGGAAATCACCCGACTTCTACCGGTCTAAGCCAGCTAAGCATTGACTCGACTGCGGATACCAGGGTAACAAGGATATAGTATAACAAAGGTAGACAAGGTATAATACAGCAACGGTTGAAAACAACTCCTGAACGTAATGCATCAATTAAAGTAAAGCATTTAATTAATAATTGCAAACCGGGGAGAAAATGCTCCGGGGCTTGCCTCTCTTGAAGGAGCTCGGGCGGTGATCGAGGCACTCCGGAAGTTCCTCAACGTCCTCCTTGTCGGCTTCGGGCACTTCCTGCGGCTGCACTTCGAGCTGCTCCTCGGGCTCCTCGGGTATGATGACTGGGTTCTCGGTTTGCAATCCTGTATGATGCAATGTGCGTAAGTGCTTATGCCATCGATGCATCGGATGAGATGAATACAATGGGTATGCTTGAATGCAAGGTAGTTAACATCATCCAAGAACATATACTACAAGCACATGTCATCTACTGCATTCTCTTCTACTACTAATATGCTAAGTCAACACATCTTATTAAAGGCTTCAAAGATACACCAAAGCTTTACTAATTTCTTAATCACACATAAAGCAACACTTGATTAAACCCTAATTAATAATAATAGGTTTGAATAGCAACATGTATTTTTATTGCTTAGAAAAATCTTAGAAAATTACCATAGAACAGTACTACCCAAGTAGTCTACCATTAGATTTTCATGGTATTTGAATGAGTGGATTAGCCTACACAAAAATAACAAGCTATGGCATGACTATGAAGATGAAAATACTTTGTACAGTGAAAAGTGTCGAACAACAGAGTTAGTATTTTTCCTATGTTCTTCACAGTAATTAATCACTGTACAAAAATTATCACATGCATGTTTTATACACATTTTGCTCTCTAGCAAAAATAACAAAAATCAGCCATTAAAGGTACTTGAACTACACCTCAAAATTTTTCTATAGCACATGCATGACACATATTTTTCCTAGGAAGTACATTACATAAGAAGATTAACAAACTTGAAAATCATATTTTTCTGAAGCTTATAGGTTTTTCTACACATTTTTCAAGTTATCAGCAATATCAATGATTAAATAAAGTTCTACAGAAAAGTATCTCAAAAATGACATGCAATAATTTTCCCAAGTAGATCTGGTGATAAGGAACCTAGCAAAATTTATTTCAACAGATTTGGAGCAAATTTGAGTATCCAAACATTTTCCAAATCATTTCTCTTTTCAAATAATAAAGAAAACTAAAAATGAAAACTTCCTATTGCTACTGGGTCGGCCCGTGGAAACCAGCTGGCCCACGGCCACACTCGGCCTGCTCAGACCGAGCGGAGGGGAGTGCGGCAGCCTGGCTCGGGGCTTTGGCCCACAGCCACTGGGCCTAGCTCGGCCGAGGCGAAGGGGGGGGGTTCACGCCGGCGTCGAGATGCCGCGACGGCTTGGCTCGGCCAGCGGGCTGGCGGCCATTGCTGGCCGGGTTAGGGCAAGCGGGCGAGCGCATGGGGTTCACAAGGAGTTGGCGAATGCGAGCAGGCCAAAAGGAAGGGTGAAGGAGGGAAGAAGGGTGAGTTCCACGGCGGCCGAGCACGGCGGCGAAGCTTGGAAAATGCGCTACCTTGGCTCAAACGACGTCACAACCGTGAGCACTTGGTGCTGGAGAGCGAGGCGGAGCTGCTGGCGCTTGATTGCTGGCCGTGGTGGAGCACCGACGGCGGATTCGGCCGGCGGGGCTGCGGTGGCGCTGAGCTCCGCCGCGGCTAGAGGAGGGGCGAGCACGGGAGAGCGAGAGAGCGGGCGGGAGTGAGTGGAGAGGAGCGCAGCGACTTCGACAGATGAAGGCGGGCGCATGGGAGCGGACGCAGGCCAGCTGCGACGCGCGGTGGGCGTTGCCGGCGCATGGCCGCCATGTGGCGGGCGCGCTCTGCCGCGGTCGGGACGCGGCGCGGTGCAGCGCGGTTGGCAGGCCAGACGCGCACGGGGCTGGGCTGGGCCGAGGAGAGGTGGGCAGGCGTGGGAGGCGGGCGCTGCTGCAGGCTGGGCCGGCTTCGGCCGCTGGCCGAGAAGCGAGGCGGCGGCCCGCGAAAGGAGAAAAGCCTTTTTCAATTATGTTTTCAATAAATTTTTAAATACCAGTTTTCAAATATCATTTTGAGCAAGAAAATGACATCTTTTGAAAATGTCCCAAAAATGAAAGTTGCTTAGAATTTAATCCTCTACAACTTTGCTTTTATGACCAAAGTCCAATTCTTGCTAGATTTTGAATTATAAAATAAAAGTCGATTTTAACTCAAAACCCAAATTTTGGAGAGTTATTTTTAAAGCAAAATTTGGCAATAACTTGAATACAAAATTTGCTCCAAAATATGCGCTAAATAATTCTAGATGATTTACAATCATAGCCAAACATGTTTTACTAACCTAGCAAGCATAATTTGGGCAAACACGACTCTAAACAAGTGTATGCAACATTCGTGTTTCACGGGCATGTTTCAAATGTTTCGAAGTAGGGTTTCAGTTATTATTTACAGGATTATGCATGTATGATTAGGATGCTTGATGATGCATAATATGCATGATTTGCAGTGCCTAAATGCTGGCATAACACCGGGGTGTTACAATCTGCTCGCTCACGCTCGCCAGCTCACCATGTGTCACCACCCGATCGACCGGACGCTCCAATAGGAACACCAGCGTGTCCGGTCCGCGCGAGACCACAGGGTCCAGTCCATCCCGCGCGGCTGCAGCCAGCGACCAGACTTTGTGACGAGGGTCCGGACCACCAAGTCACTAGGGTCCGTTCTAGACTGCCTGGCTCGCCATCACCTAGGGTTTGCCACCAGACCCGCAAGAGGCAGAGCCCGGGCCAAACAAAGCCAGGTCCGGTTGCCCAACACTTCACCTTTTCTTCTCCAAGTTGATCAATTTCAACTCCAACAACTTCTCCTTTGCAAATGTGCCAACACCACCAAGTGTACACCACCATGTGCAAGTATGTTAGCATTTTCACAAGCATTTTTCAAAGGATTAGTCACTCAATTCACCACGCCACTCGATCCTAGCAACGATGCAAAGTTAGATCACTCGAGTGGCACTAGATGGCTGATATGCAAACAAGTTTGTCCCTCTTGATAGTACATCCATTTATTCTAAATCCGGTCATAAACTTATCTACACACCTATGACCGGTGAAATAAAATGCCCTATAGGTTATACCTTTGCCTTGCACATTCCATTCCATCCCCTCCAATGTTGATGCAACACATGCACCATCCTCGATAAAAATGATATGATCCACTTCATATCATCATGTGACCTTATTAGTTCATCGATCTTGACCGCACCTGCTCTTCACTGTTGCTTTGGTCCATTGGCGCCAAGTCTTGCTCAAGCTTCCCCGCCACACGATTTATCGCATCAAAGCCTCTGACTTTGCCCTTCACGCTTACAACCGGTCCATCAAGCCAAGCCTCATCTTGATCTTCTCCACCTAGTCATATGACTCCATATCATGTCTCATATGCAATGTGCTCCTTCATCACATGTTTGAGCCTTGCAACCAATCTAAGCCATTTTCACCTCCATGGCATGTATTGCTCACACAAGTGTACCTATGGACTAATCACCTGTGTATCTCATATAAACACTTATTAGTCCACCTAGGTTGTCACTCAATCACCAAAACCAAACTAAGGACCTTTCACCAACTCTCTTCCTCTCTCTCTCTGCTAGCTCTCCCCACAGTGCACCTCACTTCTCTCTCTCTTCTCTCCCTCACTTCTCTTGATGTCAAGGACCTGCAGCTGCTCAGCGCGCTCCAGTGGGGGAACGGGCGTGCTCCAACAGTGGGGGTCGCGTGCCCCGGTGTAGGGTCGAGACGGTGAACTAGAGGGGGTCAATAGTCCTTTCTAAAATTAACCGTACCAACTAACTGAAACAAATGCGAAATTAAAACTAACGGTCTAGCCAAGACTACACCCCTCTATCTAAGTTCACAAGCACCATATAAAGATCCTAATTAGGCAACAAAGGTGCCGGGCTAGCTAGAGCTCACCTAATCAATTCTAGGAGCAAGGTCATACAAACATATGCCACTAGTACTTCAAGCAACGAGGGAGCTCCTACACATGCTAGTAAGCAAAAGCACAAAGCCACCTAAGCTCACTAGCAATGCTCAATAACAAGGCTACACAAGCCAAATTATAGAGCATAAATTACATAGCTACACAAACTAAGCAATGTGACTAACAAGGTTACTCAAACCGAATTAGTCACGCAAGGGAGCTACTTCTATGCTACACAAGCAAGAAGGTAACTAGCAAGCTACCCAAGCTAACTAATTACAAGAGCAACTACACAAGCACAATGAATGTGAAAGTAATTACAAGTTTGTGTAAAGGGATTGCAAACCAACAGGAAGATGATGACACGGTGATTTTTATCCCAAGGTTCACTTGGTTGACACCAAGCTAGTCCCCGTTGTGTCGACCGCTCACTTGGTGGTTCAGTGGCTAATTGGCATCACCCTCCAAGCCCACACGTTGGGCACCGCAAGAACCTACCCCAATAGTGAGGGTAGCTCAATGACACGCTCTACTAATGTTGCTCTTTGTGGCTCCCACGGGGTGAGCACGGTACCCCTCACAAATCCCTCTTCGGAGCACCGCACAAGCTTCCTTGCGTGCTTCGATGGAGGCCACCACCAAGCCGTCTAGGAGGTGGCAACCTCCAAGAGTAACAAGCACCACCGGCTTGCAACTCCATCACCTAGTGCCACTCGATGCAATCTCATAATGCAACGCATTAGAATCACTCACTCGCAATTGGATCGCACTCTTGCAAGCACAAGTGAGTTAGAGGGCATCCCAGCACTCCTACACCAGCCACATAGGTGTGAGGGAGCTCAGCAGCTAGCCCAAGGCTGACTAAGTGCTCTATTTATAACACCACAAACAAATAGAGCCGTTACCCCTTCACTAGGTGAAACTCGGGGTGACCGGCCGCACCTCCTGCAATGTCTGGTCGCTGCTATTACGCCACGTGGTGCCCGGATGAATATCACGCGTCAATCTCCAATGGCTACTTCGCCTGTGCACGCCCAGCAATGATGATTGGACGCGCCGAAGTGACAACCGGACGCAGCCTCCCAGTGTCAGGTCGCACGCGCCCACGCACAAAGCCAGCTATGATCGGACGCAACGCCCAGCGACCTGACTCACGCAAACGTGGAGTCCAATCGACTCCAAAGAGATCCTGAGGAGGTCAAATAGTGACTGGATGCGTCAGGTCAACGATGACCGGACACGACCCAGAGTCAGGTCCTCTCTGCTCAACACCCATGCACCAGAATGCTGCCATGTCACCTATCGTTAGCAACGGACAGACGCAGACCCTACGCATTCGGTCGCACACCTGCGCTAGAGTCCGGTCATCAGACTAAGACCCGCCTCTCTTGCGAAGGTGACCGGACGCACCGCCTTAGAGTCCGATCACTACGGGACCAGAGTTCGGTCACTAAAAAACAGCGCCTCCTCTTCACCAAGTTGATCCACTTCAACTCTAACAACTTCTCCTTTGCAAATGTGCCAACACCACCAAGTGTACACCACCATGTGCAAGTATGTTAGCATTTTCACAAGCATTTTTCAAAGGATTAGTCACTCAATTCACCACGCCACTCGATCCTAGCAACGATGCAAAGTTAGATCACTCGAGTGGCACTAGATGGCTGATATGCAAACAAGTTTGTCCCTCTTGATAGTACATCCATTTATTCTAAATCCGGTCATAAACTTATCTACACACCTATGACCGGTGAAATAAAATGCCCTATAGGTTATACCTTTGCCTTGCACATTCCATTCCATCCCCTCCAATGTTGATGCAACACATGCACCATCCTCGATAAAAATGATATGATCCACTTCATATCATCATGTGACCTTATTAGTTCATCGATCTTGACCGCACCTGCTCTTCACTGTTGCTTTGGTCCATTGGCGCCAAGTCTTGCTCAAGCTTCCCCGCCACACGATTTATCGCATCAAAGCCTCTGACTTTGCCCTTCACGCTTACAACCGGTCCATCAAGCCAAGCCTCATCTTGATCTTCTCCACCTAGTCATATGACTCCATATCATGTCTCATATGCAATGTGCTCCTTCATCACATGTTTGAGCCTTGCAACCAATCTAAGCCATTTTCACCTCCATGGCATGTATTGCTCACACAAGTGTACCTATGGACTAATCACCTGTGTATCTCATATAAACACTTATTAGTCCACCTAGGTTGTCACTCAATCACCAAAACCAAACTAAGGACCTTTCACCAACTCTCTTCCTCTCTCTCTCTGCTAGCTCTCCCCACAGTGCACCTCACTTCTCTCTCTCTTCTCTCCCTCACTTCTCTTGATGTCAAGGACCCTGCAGCTGCTCAGCGCGCTCCAGTGGGGGAACGGGCGTGCTCCAACAGTGGGGGTCGCGTGCCCCGGTGTAGGGTCGAGACGGTGAACTAGAGGGGGTCAATAGTCCTTTCTAAAATTAACCGTACCAACTAACTGAAACAAATGCGAAATTAAAACTAACGGTCTAGCCAAGACTACACCCCTCTATCTAAGTTCACAAGCACCATATAAAGATCCTAATTAGGCAACAAAGGTGCCGGGCTAGCTAGAGCTCACCTAATCAATTCTAGGAGCAAGGTCATACAAACATATGCCACTAGTACTTCAAGCAACGAGGGAGCTCCTACACATGCTAGTAAGCAAAAGCACAAAGCCACCTAAGCTCACTAGCAATGCTCAATAACAAGGCTACACAAGCCAAATTATAGAGCATAAATTACATAGCTACACAAACTAAGCAATGTGACTAACAAGGTTACTCAAACCGAATTAGTCACGCAAGGGAGCTACTTCTATGCTACACAAGCAAGAAGGTAACTAGCAAGCTACCCAAGCTAACTAATTACAAGAGCAACTACACAAGCACAATGAATGTGAAAGTAATTACAAGTTTGTGTAAAGGGATTGCAAACCAACAGGAAGATGATGACACGGTGATTTTTATCCCAAGGTTCACTTGGTTGACACCAAGCTAGTCCCCGTTGTGTCGACCGCTCACTTGGTGGTTCAGTGGCTAATTGGCATCACCCTCCAAGCCCACACGTTGGGCACCGCAAGAACCTACCCCAATAGTGAGGGTAGCTCAATGACACGCTCTACTAATGTTGCTCTTTGTGGCTCCCACGGGGTGAGCACGGTACCCCTCACAAATCCCTCTTCGGAGCACCGCACAAGCTTCCTTGCGTGCTTCGATGGAGGCCACCACCAAGCCGTCTAGGAGGTGGCAACCTCCAAGAGTAACAAGCACCACCGGCTTGCAACTCCATCACCTAGTGCCACTCGATGCAATCTCATAATGCAACGCATTAGAATCACTCACTCGCAATTGGATCGCACTCTTGCAAGCACAAGTGAGTTAGAGGGCATCCCAGCACTCCTACACCAGCCACATAGGTGTGAGGGAGCTCAGCAGCTAGCCCAAGGCTGACTAAGTGCTCTATTTATAACACCACAAACAAATAGAGCCGTTACCCCTTCACTAGGTGAAACTCGGGGTGACCGGCCGCACCTCCTGCAATGTCTGGTCGCTGCTATTACGCCACGTGGTGCCCGGATGAATATCACGCGTCAATCTCCAATGGCTACTTCGCCTGTGCACGCCCAGCAATGATGATTGGACGCGCCGAAGTGACAACCGGACGCAGCCTCCCAGTGTCAGGTCGCACGCGCCCACGCACAAAGCCAGCTATGATCGGACGCAACGCCCAGCGACCTGACTCACGCAAACGTGGAGTCCAATCGACTCCAAAGAGATCCTGAGGAGGTCAAATAGTGACTGGATGCGTCAGGTCAACGATGACCGGACACGACCCAGAGTCAGGTCCTCTCTGCTCAACACCCATGCACCAGAATGCTGCCATGTCACCTATCGTTAGCAACGGACAGACGCAGACCCTACGCATTCGGTCGCACACCTGCGCTAGAGTCCGGTCATCAGACTAAGACCCGCCTCTCTTGCGAAGGTGACCGGACGCACCGCCTTAGAGTCCGATCACTACGGGACCAGAGTTCGGTCACTAAAAAACAGCGCCTCCTCTTCACCAAGTTGATCCACTTCAACTCTAACAACTTCTCCTTTGCAAATGTGCCAACACCACCAAGTGTACACCACCATGTGCAAGTATGTTAGCATTTTCACAAGCATTTTTCAAAGGATTAGTCACTCAATTCACCACGCCACTCGATCCTAGCAACGATGCAAAGTTAGATCACTCGAGTGGCACTAGATGGCTGATATGCAAACAAGTTTGTCCCTCTTGATAGTACATCCATTTATTCTAAATCCGGTCATAAACTTATCTACACACCTATGACCGGTGAAATAAAATGCCCTATAGGTTATACCTTTGCCTTGCACATTCCATTCCATCCCCTCCAATGTTGATGCAACACATGCACCATCCTCGATAAAAATGATATGATCCACTTCATATCATCATGTGACCTTATTAGTTCATCGATCTTGACCGCACCTGCTCTTCACTGTTGCTTTGGTCCATTGGCGCCAAGTCTTGCTCAAGCTTCCCCGCCACACGATTTATCGCATCAAAGCCTCTGACTTTGCCCTTCACGCTTACAACCGGTCCATCAAGCCAAGCCTCATCTTGATCTTCTCCACCTAGTCATATGACTCCATATCATGTCTCATATGCAATGTGCTCCTTCATCACATGTTTGAGCCTTGCAACCAATCTAAGCCATTTTCACCTCCATGGCATGTATTGCTCACACAAGTGTACCTATGGACTAATCACCTGTGTATCTCATATAAACACTTATTAGTCCACCTAGGTTGTCACTCAATCACCAAAACCAAACTAAGGACCTTTCACCAACTCTCTTCCTCTCTCTCTCTGCTAGCTCTCCCCACAGTGCACCTCACTTCTCTCTCTCTTCTCTCCCTCACTTCTCTTGATGTCAAGGACCTGCAGCTGCTCAGCGCGCTCCAGTGGGGGAACGGGCGTGCTCCAACAGTGGGGGTCGCGTGCCCCGGTGTAGGGTCGAGACGGTGAACTAGAGGGGGTCAATAGTCCTTTCTAAAATTAACCGTACCAACTAACTGAAACAAATGCGAAATTAAAACTAACGGTCTAGCCAAGACTACACCCCTCTATCTAAGTTCACAAGCACCATATAAAGATCCTAATTAGGCAACAAAGGTGCCGGGCTAGCTAGAGCTCACCTAATCAATTCTAGGAGCAAGGTCATACAAACATATGCCACTAGTACTTCAAGCAACGAGGGGAGCTCCTACACATGCTAGTAAGCAAAAGTACAAAGTCACCTAAGTTCACTAGCAATGCTCAATAACAAGGCTACACAAGCTAAATTATAGAGCATAAATTACATAGCTACACAAACTAAGCAATGTGACTAACAAGGTTACTCAAACCGAATTAGTCACGCAAGGGAGCTACTTCTATGCTACACAAGCAAGAAGGTAACTAGCAAGCTACCCAAGCTAACTAATTACAAGAGCAACTACACAAGCACAATGAATGTGAAAGTAATTACAAGTTTGTGTAAAGGGATTGCAAACCAACAGGAAGATGATGACACGGTGATTTTTATCCCAAGGTTCACTTGGTTGACACCAAGCTAGTCCCCGTTGTGTCGACCAGCTCACTTGGTGGTTCAGTGGCTAATTGGCATCACCCTCCAAGCCCACACGTTGGGCACCGCAAGAACCTACCCCAATAGTGAGGGTAGCTCAATGACACGCTCTACTAATGTTGCTCTTTGTGGCTCCCACAGGGGTGAGCACGGTACCCCTCACAAATCCTCTCTCCGAGCACCGCACAAGCTTCCTTGCGTGCTTCGATGGAGACCACCACCAAGCCGTCTAGGAGGTGGCAACCTCCAAGAGTAACAAGCACCACCGGCTTGCAACTCCATCACCTAGTGCCACTCGATGCAATCTCATAATGCAACGCATTAGAATCACTCACTCGCAATTGGATCGCACTCTTGCAAGCACAAGTGAGTTAGAGGGCATCCCAGCACTCCTACACCAGCCACATAGGTGTGAGGGAGCTCAGCAGCTAGCCCAAGGCTGACTAAGTGCTCTATTTATAACACCACAAACAAATAGAGCCGTTACCCCTTCACTAGGTGAAACTCGGGGTGACCGGCCGCACCTCCTGCAATGTCTGGTCGCTGCTATTACGCCACGTGGTGCCCGGATGAATATCACGCGTCGATCTCCAATGGCTACTTCGCCTGCGCACGCCCAGCAATGATGATTGGACGCGCCGAAGTGACAACCGGACGCAGCCTCCCAGTGTCAGGTCGCACGCGCCCACGCACAAAGCCAGCTATGATCGGACGCAACGCCCAGCGACCTGACTCACGCAAACGTGGAGTCCAATCGACTCCAAAGAGATCCTGAGGAGGTCAAATAGTGACTGGATGCGTCAGGTCAACGATGACCGGACACGACCCAGAGTCAGGTCCTCTCTGCTCAACACCCATGCACCAGAACGCTGCCATGTCACCTATCGTTAGCAACGGACAGACGCAGACCCTACGCATTCGGTCGCACACCTGCGCTAGAGTCCGGTCATCAGACTAAGACCCGCCTCTCTTGCGAAGGTGACCGGACGCACCGCCTTAGAGTCCGATCACTACGGGACCAGAGTTCGGTCACTAAAAAACAGCGCCTCCTCTTCACCAAGTTGATCCACTTCAACTCTAACAACTTCTCCTTTGCAAATGTGCCAACACCACCAAGTGTACACCACCATGTGCAAGTATGTTAGCATTTTCACAAGCATTTTTCAAAGGATTAGTCACTCAATTCACCACGCCACTCGATCCTAGCAACGATGCAAAGTTAGATCACTCGAGTGGCACTAGATGGCTGATATGCAAACAAGTTTGTCCCTCTTGATAGTACATCCATTTATTCTAAATCCGGTCATAAACTTATCTACACACCTATGACCGGTGAAATAAAATGCCCTATAGGTTATACCTTTGCCTTGCACATTCCATTCCATCCCCTCCAATGTTGATGCAACACATGCACCATCCTCGATAAAAATGATATGATCCACTTCATATCATCATGTGACCTTATTAGTTCATCGATCTTGACCGCACCTGCTCTTCACTGTTGCTTTGGTCCATTGGCGCCAAGTCTTGCTCAAGCTTCCCCGCCACACGATTTATCGCATCAAAGCCTCTGACTTTGCCCTTCACGCTTACAACCGGTCCATCAAGCCAAGCCTCATCTTGATCTTCTCCACCTAGTCATATGACTCCATATCATGTCTCATATGCAATGTGCTCCTTCATCACATGTTTGAGCCTTGCAACCAATCTAAGCCATTTTCACCTCCATGGCATGTATTGCTCACACAAGTGTACCTATGGACTAATCACCTGTGTATCTCATATAAACACTTATTAGTCCACCTAGGTTGTCACTCAATCACCAAAACCAAACTAAGGACCTTTCACCAACTCTCTTCCTCTCTCTCTCTGCTAGCTCTCCCCACAGTGCACCTCACTTCTCTCTCTCTTCTCTCCCTCACTTCTCTTGATGTCAAGGACCTGCAGCTGCTCAGCGCGCTCCAGTGGGGGAACGGGCGTGCTCCAACAGTGGGGGTCGCGTGCCCCGGTGTAGGGTCGAGACGGCGAACTAGAGGGGGTCAATAGTCCTTTCTAAAATTAACCGTACCAACTAACTGAAACAAATGCGAAATTAAAACTAACGGTCTAGCCAAGACTACACCCCTCTATCTAAGTTCACAAGCACCATATAAAGATCCTAATTAGGCAACAAAGGTGCCGGGCTAGCTAGAGCTCACCTAATCAATTCTAGGAGCAAGGTCATACAAACATATGCCACTAGTACTTCAAGCAACGAGGGAGCTCCTACACATGCTAGTAAGCAAAAGCACAAAGCCACCTAAGCTCACTAGCAATGCTCAATAACAAGGCTACACAAGCCAAATTATAGAGCATAAATTACATAGCTACACAAACTAAGCAATGTGACTAACAAGGTTACTCAAACCGAATTAGTCACGCAAGGGAGCTACTTCTATGCTACACAAGCAAGAAGGTAACTAGCAAGCTACCCAAGCTAACTAATTACAAGAGCAACTACACAAGCACAATGAATGTGAAAGTAATTACAAGTTTGTGTAAAGGGATTGCAAACCAACAGGAAGATGATGACACGGTGATTTTTATCCCAAGGTTCACTTGGTTGACACCAAGCTAGTCCCCGTTGTGTCGACCGCTCACTTGGTGGTTCAGTGGCTAATTGGCATCACCCTCCAAGCCCACACGTTGGGCACCGCAAGAACCTACCCCAATAGTGAGGGTAGCTCAATGACACGCTCTACTAATGTTGCTCTTTGTGGCTCCCACGGGGTGAGCACGGTACCCCTCACAAATCCCTCTTCGGAGCACCGCACAAGCTTCCTTGCGTGCTTCGATGGAGGCCACCACCAAGCCGTCTAGGAGGTGGCAACCTCCAAGAGTAACAAGCACCACCGGCTTGCAACTCCATCACCTAGTGCCACTCGATGCAATCTCATAATGCAACGCATTAGAATCACTCACTCGCAATTGGATCGCACTCTTGCAAGCACAAGTGAGTTAGAGGGCATCCCAGCACTCCTACACCAGCCACATAGGTGTGAGGGAGCTCAGCAGCTAGCCCAAGGCTGACTAAGTGCTCTATTTATAACACCACAAACAAATAGAGCCGTTACCCCTTCACTAGGTGAAACTCGGGGTGACCGGCCGCACCTCCTGCAACGTCTGGTCGCTGCTATTACGCCACGTGGTGCCCGGATGAATATCACGCGTCGATCTCCAATGGCTACTTCGCCTGCGCACGCCCAGCAATGATGATTGGACGCGCCGAAGTGACAACCGGACGCAGCCTCCCAGTGTCAGGTCGCACGCGCCCACGCACAAAGCCAGCTATGATCGGACGCAACGCCCAGCGACCTGACTCACGCAAACGTGGAGTCCAATCGACTCCAAAGAGATCCTGAGGAGGTCAAATAGTGACTGGATGCGTCAGGTCAACGATGACCGGACACGACCCAGAGTCAGGTCCTCTCTGCTCAACACCCATGCACCAGAACGCTGCCATGTCACCTATCGTTAGCAACGGACAGACGCAGACCCTACGCATTCGGTCGCACACCTGCGCTAGAGTCCGGTCATCAGACTAAGACCCGCCTCTCTTGCGAAGGTGACCGGACGCACCG
Organism: Miscanthus lutarioriparius; assembly: GCA_904845875.1. NCBI lineage: Eukaryota > Viridiplantae > Streptophyta > Magnoliopsida > Poales > Poaceae > Miscanthus > Miscanthus lutarioriparius. The sequence goes on from CAJGYO010000005.1 coordinate 99,661,806, forward strand.
CCTTAGAGTCCGATCACTACGGGACCAGAGTTCGGTCACTAAAAAACAGCGCCTCCTCTTCACCAAGTTGATCCACTTCAACTCTAACAACTTCTCCTTTGCAAATGTGCCAACACCACCAAGTGTACACCACCACGTAAATGTGTGTTAACATTTCACAAACATTTTTCAAAGGTTTAGTCACTCAAATTACCACGCCACTCGATCCTAGCAACATTGCAAAGTTAGATCGCTCAAGTAGCACTAGATGACCGATCTGCAAACAAGTTTGCCCCTCTTGATAGTACGTCCATTTATCCTAAACCCAGTCATAAACTTCTCTACGCATTCCATCTCCTCCGATGTTGATGCAACACACGCACCAACCATATCACTAATGATATAATCCACTTCATATCATCATGTGACCTTGTTGGTTCATTGATCTTGACCTCACTTGCTTTTTACCATTGCCTTCGTCCATCGGCACCAAGTCTTGCTCAAGCTTCACCGCCACGCGGTCCATCACTCCAAAGCCTCCAACTTGCCCTTCATGCTTGCAACCGTTCCATCAAGACAAGTCTTATCTTGATCTTCTCCACTTTAGTCACATGACTCAATGTCATGTCTCATATGCAATGAGCTCCTTCATCACATGTGTGAGCCTTGCAACATGTCCAAGCCAATTCATCTCCATAGCGTAGGTTGCTCACACATGATGTACTTGTGGACAAATCATCTGTGTATCTCACTCAAACACATATTAGTTCACCTAAGGTTGTCGCCCTTTCACCCGGTGGCGGGCATCACGCGCTTTGACGGTGGGGGCCCTGCAGTTGGCGCTGAAGGGGCGCGCTACAGCGGTGGGGGTCGTGCGCCCCAGTGGCAGGCACCGCCCACTCCGGTGGATCGAAGCGGGCTTCGCGACCTTCGGCGGTGGATCAAGGCGGATCGAGGCAGATCGCGGTAGATGTGGCGGCGTGCAAAGGTAGGTGGCCCGATCTGGTGTCCAGAGGCCAGATCCGGTGGCGAGAGGTCGGATCCCGATGGTGCACGTGGTCCCGATGTGGATGCAGACACTAGCGAACGGCGGCGGCACGTGGATGGCTCATCGGGCCCATGGATGGGCTCGATGGGCTCATCAAGGTGGGAGCTTTGCCCGCCTCCGAAAACCCAAAGCACCCGCCTCCATAAAGCTTAGTGTAGTAGTGAACTGTAAATAGTGGTAGTTATTAATTATATATCTACCCTTGTGAACTCAGCCTAGATCAGTTGTTTATGTTTCTTGTGATAGAACATGTCCACTTAGGTTTATGTCCTCGACTTAACATGAGTGCTCGTATTTTCTAAATTTATTTTAGGATTATCAATGCTTTTCTTTCTATTTTAGGCGGTGTGCCCATCTGAAAGGTCCTAATGGCTAGGGGGGTGAATAGCCTAATAAAATTTCTACAACAACACTTAACAAAATGGTTAGACACTTATGAGGCGAAGCAAGTGTTGCGCTAGCCTACTCAAAATGCAAGCCACCTACCACAATTCTAGTTTAAATAGTCTCTATTCACACAATAGCTATGACACTACCCTATGTTAGTGTGCTCTCAAAGGCTAACTAAAGAGCCACACCAACCAAGCAAGCAAGCTCTCACAACTAGCTACACTAAAGAGGTTGACAACTAGTTTGCGGTAACGTAAAGAGAGTGATCAAGAAAGTTATATAGACATGTAGATGAAGGAACCAATCAATCACAAGGATGAATAACAATGAAGACCAATCACCTCGGAATCAATGATGAACACAATGATTTTTTACCGAGGTTCACTTGCTTGCCGGCAAGCTAGTCCTCGTTGTGGTGATTCACTCACTTGGAGGTTCACGCGCTAATTGGCTTCACACGCTAAACCCTCAATAGGGTGCCGCACAACCAACACAAGATGAGGATCACACAAGCCACGAGCAATCCACTAGAGTACTTTTTGGTGCTCCGCCGGGAAAAGGTCAAGAACCCCTCACAATTACCACGATCGGAGCCGGAGACAATCACCACCCTCCGCTCAATGATCTTCGCTGCTCCAAGCCGTCTAGGTGGCGGCAACCACCAAGAGTAACAAGCGAATCATGCAGCGAAACACGAACACCAAGTGCCTCTAGATGCAAACACTCAAGCAATGCACTTGGATCACTCCCAATCTCACTAAGATGATGAATCAATGATGGAGATGAGTGGGAGGGCTTTGGCTAATCTCACAAGGTTGCTATGCCAATGCAAATGGCTAAGAGAGTGAGCTTGACCTGGCCATGGGGCTTAAATAGAAGCCCCCGCAAAATTGAGCCGTTGTACCCCTTCACTGGGTTCTGATCGGGCTGACCGGACGCTCCAGTCCTACTAACCGGATGCTGCTCTTCAGCGTCCGGTCGCCTAGTGGTGGCCACGTGTCTCCTGCGTAAAATAGTGAACGTTTGATCTCAACGATCGAAAAGCTGACCGGACGCTCCGACAGAACTGACCGGACACTGAACCCTCAGCGTTCGGTCGTTTACAGTAAGGGTCCAAAACCAGTTTTTGCCGACCAGACGCGTCCGGTCATGCTTGATCGGACACAGCCCAGCGTTCGGTGCTTAACCCTAACCACTGTGCCGACCGACCACTCGACCGGGCGCAGCCTTTCAGCGTCCGGTCGTAGAGCGACCCAGCGTCCGGTCAGTTGACCGACGCCAGCATCATTGCGACCAACTCTATTTCACTTCTAACTTCTTCACCCTTGCTCAAATGTGCCAACCACCAAGTGTATCACCTTGTGCACATGTGTTAGCATATTTTCACAAACATTTTCAAGGGTGTTAGTTCTCCACTAGATCCTAAATGCATATGCAATGAGTTAGAGCATCTAGTGGCACTTTGATAACCGCATTCCGATACGAGTTTCACCCCTCTTAATAGTACGGCTATCAATCCTAAATGTGATCACACTCTCTAAGTGTCTTGATCACCAAAACAAAATAGTTCTTACAAATTATACCTTTGCCTTGAGCCTTTTGTTTTTCTCTTTCTTCTTTCCAAGTCGAAGCACTTGATCATCACCATGCCATCATCTTTATCATGCTATGATCTTCATTTGTTTCACCACTTGGAGTGTGCTACCTATCTCATGATCACTTGATAAACTAGGTTAGCACTTAGGGTTTCATCAATTCACCGAAACCAAACTAGAGCTTTCAATCTCTCCCTTTTTGGTAATTGATGACAACCCTTATACAAAGATATGAATTAAAATTCAATTGAATCCATGTTGCTTGTCCAAGCATATTTACCATGTGTAAAAGGATATGGACGAGTTTCATGAATCCTATATGGTAGCAATTGCTCCCCCTACATATGTGCTAAGAGTTTGGATTGAAGCTTGCACATATGCTTAGATAGGAAATGTAGGAGACAATGTCTACCAAATGATGCTAAGGTATAAAAGATGGACTTTTGAAGCGTGATACCAATCGGAGTGCACCATTATACCATCCTTAGCACCATAGTTAGCTTGATACCACTTGGAAACAACACTTTGGAAATGAATTCATTAGATGTCCTATGTATGCTAGTTTTTCAATTCATCATTCAAACCTACAATTAGCATACACCAAACAAGCATGGATATTGAAATTTAAAACTTGTGCCATGCAAGCAACCATATGAAATGCACATTCAAATGCATCATACAAGTTCATGAGCTTGCTCCCCCTACTTGTGTGCTCAAAATATTAATTGATTCCTTTCCTTTATCATATCTCTCCCCCTTTGTTGTCTTTTCACTATCTTAGTACACTAATATCTTCATTTTTCTCCCCATGTACTAATATCTTTGTTTCTCTCCCCCTTTGTCATCAATGACCACAAAGGTTCAAAATATAGGTAGGTTGAGATTATCAATGTCAATCAATGGGGTGAGGATCAATTTCCCAAATTTGGTTCAAACTAGAATATTTGCCAAAGATATTTAACTCGGTTTGATCCAAGGACAAGTTTCTTCACACCTCCTAATAAGGGTTATCTTGTACCATGTTGAGTTAAACACTTAGAGCTCATTTTCTAGATTAAACACTAGGTTTACAAGCTCACAAACATGTCATATGCTATCACTAGATCAAGTAAAGCATAGAAGCAATAGTGATACCATATAAACATCAAATTCATTTGGTTTTCATGAATGAACCTAAATAAAATGGAGAGATGACTAGATGCACTAAACATGTCCTTAGCAAGGATGTATGCCATGCCAATCAACTTTTACCTTGGATTGCTCGAAAGAGAGGCATGTCATATAAGTGGGGGTGCATCAACACATATTTGAGAAATCCAATATGTTCAACTCATTCCTTAGCTTGCAAAACCTTTTCTCATCCAATGGCTTGGTGAATATATCGGCAAGTTGATCTTTGGTGCCTACACTCTCAATGCAAATGTCCTCTTTTTGTTGGTGATCTCTTATGGAATAGTGGCGGACATCAATGTGCTTTGTTCTTGCATGTTGAACCGGATTGTTGGTCAACTTGATTGCACTCTCATTGTCACATAGCAATGGCACTTTCTTGAACTTGATTCCAAAGTCACTCAAAGTGGCCTTCATCCAAAGTACTTGTGCACAACAACTACCGGCGGATATGTATTCGGCTTCGGCGGTTGATAATGCAACACTATTTTGCTTCTTTGATGACCATGAGACAAGTGGTCTTCCCAATAGTTGACATGTGCCTGAGGTGCTCTTCCTTTCAACCTTGCATCCCGCATAATCCGAGTCGGAGTAACCAACTAGCTCAAACTTTACTCCTTTGGGATACCACAAGCCAACATTTGGTGTATGCTTCAAGTACCTCAATATTCTCTTTGTAGCCTTCAAATGACTTTCTCTTGGTGAGGATTGAAATCTTGCACACATGCATACACTAAATATGACATCCAGCCTTGATGCGGTCACATGGAGTAGGCTTCCAATCATAGACCGATACAACTTTTGATCCACCATATTTCCACTTGCATCACTATCTAAGTTGCCATTGGTTCCCATTAGTGTGCTAATGACTAAGGATGAAAACGGAAAGGAAATATCCCGAACCGAACCGCATCGTTTTCTATATTTGACCCGAGCGAATTCGTATTTTCGGACAAAATACGGAATACTAAATTCGAATTCGAAATTCGGAACACCAAATTCGAAATCGGATCGAATTCGGTTTAGGCTTTGTTCGACCGATTTCTACTTTTCTACTTTTAATTCGGAATATCCCGAATTCGAAATTCGGTTTCGAAATTCGGTTTAAACCAAATTTGACCCACTACAAGTCCAACCTTAGAAAAATTATATCTTTTTCATACGATCTCGGATGAAGATGATTTTTATATGAAAATTGTAGCTCTCAACGAGATCTACACTTTCTAGTTCTTAGTTTTTTCATTTGATGTCTTGAAAATGTTCAAAAAAATTAAACAAAGTCAGCGATATATTAATCGCGTACACGCGCTTGTTGCCTTAAAAAAAATCATATCTTCCTTACGTCGTGTTGAATGGAGATATTTTTTAAGAAAGTTGTAGGACTTGTTAATTATTATGTACTTGTTAATTATTATGCACTTGGTCCTACGGGTCAATATTCCGTATTGATTTTTCGTATACCGACCGTGTTCGACATAATTCCGCTCGAATTAGTTCGTTTTCGAAATTTTTGATATTCCGTAAGTTCGTGTTTGTTTTCGTGTCCGGCTTTACCGCTTTCGTTTTCGTTTTCGTATTCAAAATGTAGAAGTAGAAAACGGTTGAGAGGTTTTTCGACCGTTTCCGACCGTTTTCATCCCTACTAATGACTTTGCTATCACTCATGCCAAACTTCTTGATCATGTCCTTGATATACTTGCCTTGACTTACAAATGTACCATTCTTCAATTGCTTGATTTGAAGACCAAGGAAGTAACTTAACTCTCCAATCATGGACATCTCAAACTCATTAGCCATCATCTTTCCAAACTCATCACAAAAATCTTGATTGGTTGATCCAAAAATGATATCATCAACATAGATTTGCAACACAAATAGATCTTTTCCAATCTTCTTGATGAAAAGAGTAGTATCAACCTTGCCCATTGTGAACCCTTTAGAAAGTAGGAAGTCTCTCAATCTCTCATACCATGCTCTAGGTGCTTGCTTCAAGCCATACAATGCCTTCTTCAACTTGTACACATGATCAGGCTTCTTGTCATCTTCAAAACCGGGAGGTTGCTCAACATATACTTCTTCATTGATGTAACCATTAAGAAATGCACTCTTGATATCCATTTGATAGAGTTTGATATTGTGGGCACAAGCATAGGCTAGCAAGATTCTAATTGCTTCTAATCTAGCAACCGGGGTATATGTTTCTCCAAAGTCAAGACCTTCAACTTGTGTATAGCCTTGTGCTACCAATCTTGCTTTATTCCTTACTACTATCCCATCTTGATCTTACTTATTTCTAAAGACCCATTTGGTTCCAATCATATTGTGTCCCTTTGGTCTTTCTACTAATTCCCATACTTGATTTCTTGTGAAGTTATTCAATTCTTCATGCATAGAATTCACCCAATCAACATCATTCAAAGCTTCATCTATCTTCTTTGGTTCAATGGATGACACAAATGAGAAGTGTTCACAAAATGATGCCAGTCTTGATCTTGTTCGCACACCTCTTGAAATATCACCAATGATAGTGTCCAATAGATGATCCCTTGCAATATTGGTTGGTTGGAGGATAGGAACTTGATTGCTTGCACTTGCTTGATCATTTGGTTGAGATGATGTACTAGCCACTTGATCTTGTTAATTGTCATGAGAGTTACTTGTACTAGCTTGATTTGTGTCATCTTGCATATTTGAGTTAGAGAGCACTTGTACTTGATCATCTTCATCATCATTCACTTGCCTAGGCCTCAATTCACCAACATCCATGTTCTTCATAGCATTTGAAAGTTGAATGCATCTAACATCTTCCAAGTTCTCATTCTCTACTTGTGAACCCTTGGTTTCATCAAATTCAACATCATGAACTTACTCAAGAGTACCACTATCCAAATTCCAAACCCTATATGCTTTGCTTGTAGTGGAGTAACCAAGTAGGAATCCCTCATCACATTTCTTGTCATCCTTGCCCAATCAAGTGCCTTTCTTCAAGATATAGCATTTGCAACCAAAAACCCGAAAATATGCAATGTTGGGCTTTCTACCATTCAAGAGCTCATATGGTGTCTTCTCTTTCAATCGGTGACAATAGAGGCAGTTGCTACAATAGCAAGCCGTGTTGATAGCTTCGGCCCAAAAGGATTGACTCACATTGTACTCACTAAGCATAGACCTTGCCATATCAATGAGTGTTCTATTCTTTCTCTCAACAAGGTCATTTGATTGTGGAGTGTACTTGGCCGAGAATTGATGTCTAATTCTAAATTCATCACACAACTCATCAATTCTAGTGTTCTTGAACTCACTACCATTGTCACTTCTAACTCTCTTGATGGTTGTTTCAAACTCATTATGAATGCCCTTGACAAATGATTTAAATGTTGCAAACACATCACTTTTGTCCACTAGAAAGAATACCCATGTGTATCTAATGTAATCATCTACTATCATAAAGCCATATTTATTACCACCAATGCTAGTGTATTATGTTGGCCCAAACAAATCCATATACAATAACTCAAATGCTTTACTAGTGCACATCATGCTTTTCTTAGGATGGGTGTTTCCAACTTGTTTGCTGGCTTGACAAGAGCTACAAAGCTTATCTTTTCAAACACAACATCTTTCAAGCCTCTAACCAAGCCATGCTTAACCAATCTATTCAATTGTTTCATTCCAACATGACCAAGCCTTCTATGCCATAACCAACCCATGCTAGACTTAGTGAACAAGCATGTAGATAATTTAGCTTCACTAGCATTGAAATCAACCAAGTATAGATTCTCATATCTAAAGCCTTTGAAGATCAAGTTAGAGCCATCTACACTTATGATCTCTACATCATCTACCCCAAATATGCATTTGAATCCAAGATCACACAATTGAGCCACGGATAGCAAATTGAAGTTCAAGCTCTCTACTAGCAACACATTGGATATGCTCATGTCATTGGATATTGCAATCTTACCAAGCCCTTTGACCTTGCCTTTGCCATTGTCACCAAATGTGATACTATCATATCCATCATTGCCATTGGTGTTGATTGAGTTGAACATTCTTGCATCACCGGTCAAGTGTTGAGTGCACCCACTATCAAGAACCCAATGCCTTCCTCCGGCTTTATAATTGACCTACAAAAGAAGATCAATTCTTTTTAGGTACCCAAACTTGCTTAGGTCCTTGAAGGTTAGTTACTAAGCTTTTGGTACCCAAATGGCTTTCTTTTTTGAGTCCATCCATGGTTTACCAATGAACTTAGCCTTCACACCATTTGTTCCCTTAGTAAGCATATAGCATGAATCAAGCTTAAGGGAGGATACATTAGCATTTTTGCTCTTGTTGGTGCATTCATGCTCTTTATGACCCACTTGCTTATAACTAATGCAAAACCGACCATTATTCTTCACAAAACTAGTCTTGTGAGGAGCAAAGGCCGCCTTGCCTTTCTTGTGGGTATAGCCCAATCCCTCTTTGTAGAGAGAAGCTCTTTGGCTACCCAAGTATATAAGCAAGCGGTCCTCACCACCATAGGCCTTAGCCAAAGTGTGAGTGAGCTTGTTAACCTCCTTCTTGAGATTCTCATTCTCAACCATTAGTGAGGCATCACAAGTGAGACCGTCACCACTAGATGAGGTAGAAGTGGAAGTACTACAAGAAGGGTTAGTAGGAGCAATGATAGGCATAGATAGTGATTCATCAATTATATCACAAGTTAAACCTACATCACAAGTATCAACATGCTTCTTTTTATTTTGCTCATCAAGTAAAGAGGAATGAGCCTTTTCAAGCTTTTTGTGAGCTTTGTCAAGCTTCTCATTGGCTTCCTCTAGCCTCTCATGAGATGCATTGAGCTCATCAAAGGCTTTCTTAAGGGCTTTTAGTTCCTTACGCAAGTTTTTGCATTCCCTTCTCTTGATGTCAAAGTGTTCTCTAGCATCTTCTAGCATGTCAATTAATTCATCCTTAGTAGGTTCATCATCATCACTATCACTATCATTTTCTTTTTCATTTTCATTATCATCATCATGTTCTTCATCACTTTCATCATCACAAGTTTGTACCTTAGTGGCCTTACCATGAAGCATGATGAAGAGTCGAAGAGAGAAGGCTTCTCATTGATAGCAATGCTTGCTAGAACCTTCTTCTTGGTGGTCTTGTGATCATCACTATCATCATCATCATCACTTGAGGAAGCATCACTATCCCAAGTGACTACATATGAACCACCATTTTTCTTCTTGAAGGCCATCTTGTCCTTCTTCTCTTTCTTTTCCTTCTTGTCCTTCTTCTTGTTCTTTTTGTTCTCATCATTATTGTCGCTATTGTATGGACATTGAGCAACAAGATGATCTTTGCTTCCACACTTGAAACATCTTCTTGACTCTTCCTTGTTCTTGAATGAAGACTTCTTTCTTCTAGCACGATAGCCCTTCTTCACCATGAACTTGCTAAATCTCTTGACAAAGAGAGCCATCTTCTCATCATCATCATCATCCCATGAATCATCTTCTTTACTTGATGTTTCTTGCTTGGCTTTGCCCTTAGATGATGTGGCTTTGAATGCCACGCTCTTCTTCTTGTCATCCTTCTTCTCATCTTTCTTCTCCCTCTTTTCTTCCTTCTCATCATCATCTCTATATGTATCATCGGTCATTATATCTTCCAACACTTGGTTTGGTGTCATGGTGTCCAAACCACTCCTCACTAGAATAGTGACCAATGTACCAAATCTTGAGGGCAAACATCTCAAGAACTTGTGGGAGAAGTCCTTGTCCTTCACTTCTTCTCCAAGTGCTTTGAGATCATTGAATAGCATCATGAGCCATCTCAATATTCTTGATTTGCTCAAATGTTCTCTCATCAATTGCATCATGAATAGCACTTAGAGCAATGTCATTATTTTGGAGAAGCACTTCTTCGGCCACGGTGGGATTCTTCGGATCCTCAATCTCAATTTTAGTTTCTACCACCTTCCACACTCTTCTATTGATTGACTTGATATGTGTGGTCATCTTTGAGTTCCAATATGGATAATTTGTGCCATCAAATTGGGGTGGCTTCTTTGTGTTGTTGATTTGAGCCATTTTTACACCGAAGGTTGTTAAGCCTCAAATCACGGTGACCTCGGCTCTGATACCACTTGAAAGGTCCTAATGGCTAGAGGGGGGTTGAATAGCCTAATAAAATTTCTACAACACTTAACAAAATGGTTAGACAATTATGAGGCGAAGCAAGTGTTGCGCTAGCCTACTCAAAATGCATGCCACCTACCACAATTCTAGTTTAAATAGTCTCTATTCACACAATAGCTATGACACTACCCTATGTTAGTGTGCTCTCAAAGGCTAACTAAAGAGCCACACCAACCAACCAACCAAGCTTTCACAACTAGCAACACTAAAGAGCTTGACAACTAGTTTGCGGTAATGTAAAGAGAGTGATCAAGAAAGTTATACCGACGTGTAGATGAAGGAACCAATCAATCACAAGGATGAATAACAATGAAGACCAATCACCTCGGAATCAATGATGAACACAATGATTTTTTACCAAGGTTCACTTGCTTACCGGCAAGCTAGTCCTCGTTGTGGCGATTCACTCACTTGGAGGTTCACGCGCTAATTGGCTTCACACGCCAAACCCTCAATAGGGTGCCGCACAACCAACACAAGATGAGGATCACACAAGCCACGAGCAATCCACTAGAGTACCTTTTGCTGCTCCACCGGGGAAAGGTCAAAAACCCCTCACAATTACCACGATCAGAGCCGGAGACAATCACCACCCTCGGCTCAATGATCCTCGCTACTCCAAGCCATCTAGGTAGCGGCAACCACCAAGAGTAACAAGCGAATCCCATAGCGAAACACGAACACCAAGTGCCTCTAGATGCAAACACTCAAGCAATGCACTTGGATCACTCCCAATCTCACTAAGATGATGAATCAATGATGGAGATGAGTGGGAGAGCTTTGGCTAAGCTCACAAGGTTGCTATGTCAATGCAAATGGCCAAGAGAGTGAGCTTGACCCGGCCATGGGGCTTAAATAGAAGCCCCCACGAAATAGAGCCATTGTACCCCTTCATTGGGTTCTGATCGGGCTGACCGGACGCTCCGGTCCTACTGACCGGACGTTGCTCCTCAGCGTCCGGTCGCCCGATGGCGGCCTCGTGTCTCCTGCGTTCAACAGTGAACGTTTGATCTCAACGGTCGAAAAGCTGACCGGACGCTCCGACAAAACTGACTGGACGCTGAACCCTCAGCGTCCGGTCGTTTACAGTAAGGGTCCAAAACCAGTTTTTGCCGACCGGACACAGCCCAGCATCCGGTGCTTAACCCTAACCACTGTGCCGACCGACCACTCGACCGGACGCAGCTTTTCAGCGTCCGGTCGCAGAGCGACCCAGCGTCCGGTCAGTTGACTGACGCCAGTATCATTGCGACCAACTCCATTTCACTTCTAACTTCTTCACCCTTGCTCAAATATGCCAACCACCAAGTGTATCACCTTGTGCACATGTGTTAGCATATTTTCACAAACATTTTCAAGGGTGTTAGTTTTTCACTAGATCCTAAATGCACATGCAATGAGTTAGAGCATCTAGTGGCACTTTGATAACCGCATTCCGATACGAGTTTCACCCCTCTTAATAGTACAGCTATCAATCCTAAATGTGATCACACTCTCTAAGTGTCTTGATCACCAAAACAAAATAGCTCTTACAAATTATACCTTTGTCTTGAGCTTTTTGTTTTTCTCTTTCTTCTTTCCAAGTCGAAGCACTTGATCATCACCATGCCATCATCTTTATCATACTATGATCTTCATTTGCTTCACCACTTAGAGTGTGCTACCTATCTCATGATCACTTGATAAACTAGGTTAGCACTTAGGGTTTCATCAATTCACCAAAACCAAACTAGAGCTTTCACCATCAATAACGAGGCATGCATGTGGTGGCTTTAGTAATCTCAAGCTCTGCTTGAGTGACTACGCCACTTGTGATTCACGAAAATTTATATACCTACCCTTAATCCTAATGTTTATACATATTGCAAACAACTTGTTTAGTATCGCGACTCTTCGATTCGCACTCACCCTAAGTGCCGTTGCCCCCCCCCCCCACCGTTGGCCCCCCTCCCTTCCCCTCTGCCATCTCGCCAGAGGCCGGAGGGAGTGGGGATCCATCATTTTTAATAAGTTTTCTAGTAGATCGAGTCCTTAGGGTTAGGGTCTCTCCATATTAAGTTTCTTGGTATTGTGGATTTATCTCTCCTCCTCTCCAAATGACGGCGAGAGGGAGGGGGTGAAATTGTTTTCTCCATGGCGGCTCTGTTAAAGATGAGAGCAACAACTACGTCGTCAAGAACTTCACCGGCATTATGACATGGAAACTTTTTTTCGGGTGGCGACATCAAGGCGAAGATAATGTCATTTGCCATGGAATAATTTTCTCTAGCCTCTTTTTGTTTTGTTGTGGTTAGATCCGCCATAATGAAGTACTGGGGAGAATAATTTTTAGATCAGTCTTCCACATTCTTCGGTGGTAGAAAGAAGAAGGAAGACACAAGAAAGAAGAAGTTTCTCAACTCCTCTTGCAGGGATGTTGGTCGTCGTTCGTTGGACATTTGTTCTTAAGCCTGTTGCCGAGTGTTTGCCTGTGTGGTCATCTATACGAAGCATCAAACAGGTTTGGTTTTGAGATTTGGAGCTATTCATAGCGTGGGTACAATTTAGATGAAAATCAGTATCTGAATATATGTAGTATATTGCAGAGTGCTTGTAACGTGTTGATGTATCCAACTATTACCTAATAAAATTCTTCTTTCGTTAAAAAAAACCCGTTTACACATATTGCTGCCCCCTCCCTGATTAAGTTGAAGCTGCGCCACTACAATAAGCTAGGCATGTGATACGTTGTCTCTTTTATTTCTTTCTAAAACTCCTACATTGCCAAGCCAATCACTCACTCCATATCCCCAATTGTTTTGGTTCTTGCAAAGCCTAGCTGGATATATATCCAAATTATTTGTAATTTTGGACTCATGCAGTTGTCTCCGAAACTAACATATATAGAGAGCTCTAGTTCCTGTTACAGTATGTTTATTAAAAAAGGCTAAATGGACTATTATATTATAGGAGTACTTTTTTTTGGAAAAACATTCCGATTGATCTAAATATTGGTAAAGATACTATGATTGGTGGATGTCTAACAAAAGTTACGATCACATGAATCAAGGACCATACTCTCACTTTTGAGAAACAGTAACATCTAGATATATAATAAAATTGTTTATCAGTCGACAGGTTAACATCTACGGTCCGTGAATCTCAAGATATACGTGCTAGTGGCTCAGTTCTCTAAGTTGCTCATGCATAGGAATATATATATTTTTCTTTTTTTCCAAATACTAATACGGATAAGTTTATGCATGCATGCGTACACATGATCGAGTATCCGTGTTTATATAGTGTTTTAAAGAAAATAAAATTATTTATTTGTTTCCGTACGTAACCATTTACCTATATTTAGATCTCTGTAAATTAGTCGTTTTAACCCTTATCTTAAGGATTAACCGCAAGTTTGTCACATGCCCAATTATCGTCCCACCAAGAACGAAGCAACAGCGGGAGGCCGGTCTATGATTATGGGCCTGTTTGCTGAGTTGAATCTGGAGGAATCTGAAGGAATTTGTGAGAGAATGGACAGTGTTTTCAGCTGTAAACAGTGATTTTTCAGCTAACTTTCATGTCAGCCGAACGGACCCTATGTCATTTGGTGCACACAGGGAGCCTCTTGGGAGGCCAGTCTCAGTAAAGAGTTTCATGTTGTTATTTCCAAGACTACCATATCATGAAATGAAATGAAATATGGTTGAAACACCCACTCTCATGCCAGTCTCAGTGGATAATTACATAGTATTGTTTCCAAAACTGTCACTACTGCAGAAAACTTAATCGAGACGGGCAAAATCAATTAACCGAGGCAGGCAGCCCAACTGCCTCCGTCAAAAGGTCACGGTTAATCGGCCTTAACGGACCGCCTCGGTTAATCGATTAACCGAGGCGGTCGGCATCGGTTAATGAAAATAAAAAAAATAAAAAAAGCCCAAACCCGGCTGGAAAGCGGGTCTGGGCCTAGATCTAGGCCGCTACTAGCAGCACCACGCCGCCGCGCCGTCGATCCGCACCACGTCGCCGCGTCGTCGGATCCGCCACTAGGGAGCTCAGTTCGAATCCCCACCGACGCCACGCCGCCGAATCCGTCGCTAGAGGGCTCCTCCTCACCGGATCCAGGTACCTCCTCGCTCGATCCGCCGTGGATCGAAGCAACGCCGTCGCGAGGGCGCCATGATGCGGATCCGCCGCCGAGGGCTCGACCTCGCCGGATCGAGCAGCCGCTGCGCCCTCCACCGGATCCGAGACGGATCGAGCCTGCCGCCACGCACCACCACCGGATCGAGCCAGCGCCGCCACAACCGAGCCCAGCGCCGCCACCTGCTTTGGGCGGGGAGGACCTCGATCCGCGGTGGAGGACCTCGATCGCCCATTGCCGCCGCCGCCCGCTCAAAGGAAGAGCTCACCGAGCGAAGGAGGAGCTCGAAGGAGAGGCCACCGCCAAAGGGCCCGTGGCGAGGAGAGGCTGCCGCCGCCGATGAACCCAAGCACGCGAGGCCGCTACGGCACCGAGCCAGCGCGGCGAGGCCTCCACCGCCGCCACGCCGGAGAGGGAGGGACGGCGAAAAGCGGCGCGCCAGAGAGGGAGGAGAGCGGACGCGCCGCGCCAGGATAGGGAGGGAGGGCGGGTGCGCCGCTATCTAAGGGAGGGAGAGTGAGTGCGCTTCGCGCCGTTTGAGGGAGGGAGGGAGAGGACTGAGAAAGAGTAGGCTGAGAATGAAACCTTAACTCTCGTATATATACGATGAGCTTGATGTCGGGCCGAGATGGGCTACCTGCTGGACCACAATTTTTAGAGGTCGGCCTTTTAGTGTGCCTGCCTCCGTTAATAGATTAAACGAGGCGGGCAGCATAAGACGCGCGCCGCGGTTAATTTCGATTAACCGAGGTGGTTGTTTGAAGGCAACCGCCTCAGTTAATATATTAATGAAGGCGGTTGCGTTAGGACAACCGCCTCGGTTAATCGATATTAACCGTGGCGGACGCTTTATGCTGCCCGCCTTGGTTAATGATTAACCGAGACGGTTGCTGGACCGGCTGCCTTGCCATGAAGAACCAAGGCGGGCAGCCGGCCCGACCGCCTCTGAGGCTAATTTCAAAACGCCTCCCAAAAGATTTTGTGTAGTAGTGTGTCATATCATACAGAATGAAATGAAACTTGAATAAAACACCCACTCTCAATGGAAAGTTCAATTCTATAGTTTCATAGGTATTTAATTTCATGACTCATAAATAGTTGGTAATCGTGTCAAGAAAGTTTTATTCCTATGATACTCATTTCTTCTCTATCTTCTTAAATACATTGTCATATCATAAAAAATGCCTATGTGACAACCTCTTTAATGCAGATGAAACTCTCCTTAAATTCTTACTGAGACTGGTCGGAAGGGATACGTGGAATGGTGTGGTGTGTATGGCATTGAGATTGGGAAGCAAAGAAAGCTGGAGAAAATAAGAGTTAATAGAAGTCGACTCTTATTTAATACTTCCTGCATTCCTAAATACTTGATGTTTTAACATTTTTTAAGATACAATAGTGTAGTGTGATGTGTAAAATTACAAACGAACATCCTACCCATATAAACAGCGCTAGGATATTGAGGCAGCAGCTCCTGAGCTTGACGAAGTTAAAAACTTTGCTATCGATAGCACGTCATCTACCACTAAAAAATAGCCTACCACTGAAAAAATAGGACTTAGAATAAGTCATGAAAAAAATTAAGCATACGTATACTAAGTTGAAGATGAACCTAGATGAATAGCTTCCCCACAAAGAACTTAATCAACCAAGCTATACGCTTGGCTCGCCCCCGCATAGACTATCCCTAGCTAGAGATAAAACACCAAGCAAAATCAACACTAGCAGAGCTAGCTTTGGCACATACTTGAAGGCATTCTAAGTGAACTTTATATTTAGGACTGAGATGATACAACGGAACAAGTTTTTTTTTTTAAGCGAGGTCACACTTCATTTCCATTGATGACAACGGAAATACAAAGTTTGTAGAGAGATACAGACATAGACTAGAAACAGAAAACGATCTCGATAACTGACTGCCCATACCATGATCTAAGACCACGCCTGATTCAGGCAGCAAGCTAAAGACAGAACTAGACTTAAAATGAGTATCAACAGCATCCAGACTACGAGAACCTTAACAGGAGACCAACACAGTTTGCTCCAGAAAACATGATATCAGATACATAGCGGTATCGACACAACTTGATTTTCATAGCTTCAACTATCATTCAGCCTGCTCCCCCTGATCATCCTCCAAAAGTTGCTAGCTGCGCGCTTCCTCTTCGTGGACTTACAACGGAACAAGTTTGAGGACTTCAATAGATGATCGTGAGTTTAGAGACTGGGATGACACAAAAGAACAAGTTTGAGGATCTAAATGGGTAATTCGTAAGTTTAGGGATCGGGTTGACATGACCCAAAGTTTGAGGACCGCCCGTGAAATTTACTCATTCTAAAAACTGATATTATTTTCAAGGAGAAAATCAACCTACTTGTACAATAATATCGCCTCTTTGGATTTTTGCTTGAGATTACACAAACAAAAAATGGAAAGAAGCAGATCGATTCAACACGTAAGTGATAAGCAGATAAAGAAAGAGCTAGTGTATCCGGTATCCCCCACCTTTTTCTTGGAGAGAGAACTACCAGAACGCGAGCGCCGCTGTCCGCTGAGGGCCGATGGCACATCAAAGCTAATCTGGACCCGTGATTTGCTGCCACACTATTGGTTCATAATTAAATCATACGTACTACGGGACGGTCCAAGTTCCATTGAATTTGGTATAGTAAGGCTGCTTCTTTCCAACGACCCGGCCCCATGGCCTCCATGTATATTAATTCGCAAATATTTATAAAAATCCTTACATTGTCAGCATTGTTTTTGGAGCAAGTGGCCGAGGATTCATTGATCATTGGCGCAGCTTATATATCAATATATCATGCAGAGTTACACACAATGGTGCCGTTCGCCTGGCTGGTTTCCAGATCAGCTGGCTGGTTTCTCCTCACAGCGGTATTATTCATCAACCAGCCGCTACAGTATTTCTTTCTCACATAATCAGCCGTTATAGTGTTTTTGCTTCTTTTTTCAGACAAGCGAACGGTAGAGTAGAAATACTTACATAAAACTATTCCATATGATAATGCAAATTGGACCGTGTATCGTACAGCCGTACAGGTTAATTTCTTCCATGATGTGGAGCTAGCTTTTTAATTAATATACCCGGTGTTTGTATGCATGGCTCGATCGGCGCGTGGTAACCTAACTCAACTACTGAAGCGTTGTGAATCTTAAAGAATCGAATCACATGTAATTTGTACGGCAGTTAAAGGGCAGAGATTAGCGGTTTCAGCCACTACGCCTTAATAAGCAATTAAATTTGTGGATTCTTTAACAGCCCTATCGATTTTGTATTTGACTTCTGTATTTATTCAAAAATCACCATTATCTTCATGTATAGCCTAAGGGAAACATCATAGTATATCTATATACTCTAATAAAGCTAAACCCCATTAGATGTTTTATCTTTTTATGAAAGGTGTCCACATCATTACTCACTAAGTATCCCATTAACTTGCAATCCTTTCACGCAAGCTATCCATGTCATCCCTTATTAATTACAAAAAATATCCACATTATCTCTATTGTGTGCAATACTTTTAATCTTTAATTTATTAACGTAAAGTCATCTACATATGCTATTTATTTCATCACCTATTCTTCTATAATGTAATCAAATATTCTATTGGTTTTCTTCTATTACCTTACCGATTTGATGCATTGTAATTTATAAAAAAATACCCACCTCTACCATTATGAAAAATACATAAAATAATCTTCTAATTTTGCACCTAAAATACCCACCTCTGCCATTAGGAAAGATAATTCAAAATAACTATTGCGGATTGGACCTCAGACAAACGCAGTCCCTAAAGCTTAATCACTAATTTTCAGACTAATGATTTCTTGAGTGATGCTTGCCTCTCAGGAATATCTTCGTACTGCAAAACAAAAGGAGATTTCGTGTTATAATGGAGGAGTCCAACAAGAGAGAAAGGAGGTGAAGCCAATCGATCCACTTCGCTAGAGAGCAAAGATAGAGATCGGTGCGAAGACTACTGGTCCACTTCGTTGATAAGCGCAGTCAAAACAAGCGAAGGCAAACCCATTTGTCCCGGAACTACGAAGATCCATCACCATCAACATCTCACCTGAAGGTCATAAAGAACAAGTTGTAGACATTGTACTGATGCTGTAAAGACCAAATTGCCCTCAAACTCAAAGAGGGTTGTAAATGTTCAAAAGTAGTAGAGTCAGGGGCATTTTAGACATTGTATAGGATTAATGAAGGCTTAGACCTCTATAAATGCCCCTAACATGTACGGTTCCTAGATATGAAATGAATACTCAATCGAGCTCATTTTGTTTTCCAATGCTTGTGTGATTCTTTAAGCCCAACAATAACCCCTACATATGTATATATAAATTACCCACATCCGGCATTATAAAAAATAATTCAAAATAACCCCCAAAATTTGCATCTAAATTACCCACCAGTGCCATTATGAAAACTCAAAATAACCCCCTAACATTACATCAAAATTACCCTGCTTTGTCATTATGAACAATAATTTACAATAAATCTATAACTTTGTATCAATGTTAAATTTTATATTAATGACGACAAGTCATGATAATAAACTTTATAAATTATTATTTTAAATAACTTTATACATTTTGAATGAAATTGTCATCTCAATGTTAATAATTTAATTTTGAGCACTCTATGATGCATAAAACAATACTGCATGCATATAATTCTATGGTATACCAAATTCAACATGTTTAGTGTAGAGTGCAAGCCAAGTTCCAACTTAACATGTGAGAAACAATAATATTGGGACCTAAACTCTTTTTAAAAACAATTTTTGAACAAAAGATAGAGAACACTAGAATTTCTAATTAACATGTGAAAAAATTACAACAACTTGATTAAAAGTTAAAAACTAAACTATAGATTTATGAAGTCATAGAAAGTGATGTAACAAGAGTTTATATATCTTAAGATTAAGTTTCAAAAATACATATCACCCTAGAAATAAAGATAAATACTAGAAATTTTAACTAAGATGTACCAATGAATCCTGCATGTTAATCCTCACAAGACTCGATAGTAAAACAAAAGATAGATCCTAAAAATTCCCACAAAAATCAGAAACATCTTACCATCAATTAGGTATAACCTGGTCACCATTGATAATAATAGTTACGGGATCTATTCTATTTTATAAATAATTATCCACCTCTACTATTATGTAAAACAATATAAATTAACCCATGTCTATATATTTATACTACCCACATATTCCATTAAGAAACATAATCTAAGGTAGACCTAAATTTATACGTAATTACCCACATCATATCCTCCTATTATGATCGATAATTTACATAACTCATTTCATCTCATTATTAAAAATTAAACCCCCTCAAATCTACATATAAATTATCTAAATTTGCTATTACAAAACATATTTAGATAACCATAGAGCATATATATTTCTACATTACCCACCTCTATAAATATTAATATAGTAAGATTTGATTAAAGTAAACATACGCATCATGCCAGCATGCATGAGCAATAAAATATATATGTTATGTTTCATCACATAAAAAAATTCTTAACAACGCATATACTAATGATACTAACAAATTGTTTAAAAAACATATTAGTAACCATAGAATATAATTTATATAGGTTGTTATTTTAGATATATTTATATAATTTAACTAAAACATTTGACACATCTATATTGATAATATCACCATAACTGCACATGTAATTTCTTGATAGAAAAATTCAATCATCTTGAGAAGTGTAGGAGATGACTGGAGGCTATATTTTCCTAGTCTCTTAAGAATATTTTAGAGTAAAAGTTGATTATTATAAGGATTAAGTATTAAAATTCTCTTGAGGTTAGCAGCGATACCCGATCCGATATTCACTTCAAGCTCTATGACTTAAGAGACATGGTGTATGTTTCAAATGATGGCTTATGCTACCGTATGTACTCTACAACCTAAAATCCTTATTTTGAAAAGGTAAAAAATAGAGTTAATGAAGATACAATAAGCACAAGTGTTTCAACTTAACTTGAGGAGAAAAAAAAATCTATGGTAGTCAATAAGAATAAAACTTGAAAAATCAAAATTTAGATTTATGACTTCATAAGATATGTGATGCAAGAAGAACCACCATAATTAATGGTAAGGTTTCAAAGTAATTGCATATTTAAAATATAAAGAGGTGCCATGCAAAGGAAAAAAGTGAATATGGATGAAAAAATAGATTAGTCCCTTGAAAGATACTCCCTCCGGTTCTCTAAAGCAAGTCGTTTTGAGGTTGTCTTAAGTCAAACATTTTAAACTTTGACTACAAATAACTTCTTTTGGGTTGAGTTTGAAAATATAAAAGTGATGTAAGTAGATTCATCTCGAAATGTAGTTTCATAAAAGTATATATTGACTATATTTTATAAATATTTTATAGCAAAAAGTTACAGTCAAAGTCTTTTCTTAAAGACCGTGTCGATATCCAAAACGACTTCTTTTAGAGAACCGGAGGGAGTAATAATTAATAAGTTTATTATGATAACTAGATATAGACTACAGAGTATCTATTATGTCTATTTGTGTTAAAAAATAAACAAAGATAAAACATATAATTTAATATAATTAATCCTTTATTAGTCAGATGTACTCCCATCATTCTAAATTATAAGATAATATAAGTTTTAGATATACACTATGTTTAGATACATAGTAAAAATAATGTTTCTATATAAGCCAAAACCTCTTATAATTTGGAATGGAGTGATTGTTAAACAATATAAAATTCTGTTCAGTGCGAGAGTACAGATTGATGAACTAGTTTATTACTATAACGGAGAGGAGTATTTAGTCACACGTTTATAGAGTCCAGTAATAATAATTTAAAGAAGGATTTCTGATTAGATAGCCCGGACTAAGCATTAGTCCATGTCACATTGGATGTTAGGATACTAATTTAGAATATTAAACATAGACTAATTATAAAACTAATTATACAGATGTAGACTAATTTGCGAGGTGAATCTATGAAATCTAATTAGTTCATGATTTGACAATGTGGTGCTACGGTAAATATATGCTAATGATGAATTAATTAGACTTAATAAATTCGTCTCGCAAATTAGTCTCCATTTGTATAATTAGTTTTATAATTAGTTTATGTTTAATCTTTCTGATTAGCATCCGAACGTTCGATGTGACATGAACTGCAACTTTACTACTCGGACCCACACACCCCGTTCTTAACCGATGATTGAGGACATGGGCGAAACAACCAATCGGCGTCGAACGTACAGAGAGAACGAGAACAGGGACGTACGATTGAAGAGACGTACAACTCCTAGTCTCCTACCAAGTTGGATCGAAAAGGGCGAATCGGCACTGACTAAAACAAGCGGCAGGTGGGAGCAAAACCGCTCATATGGACCGGGACCTCGGGCGCCCACAGGTATCGACAGCTCAAGTCGCGAGTTCGGAATCGTTTTGGTTTGGAGAAAAGGACGGGAGTTCGAGGAAACCGCGGCTGGACTTCGTACGTGCGACGGGCCGGGGCGCCCAGATCGCTGGGAGCGGGGAGCCAGGGACACACGGCGAGTCCTCACGCGCTCGCTCGCGGCGCCGTGCTTTGGCTCGATCCGGGCACCCGCTTCTGCGGGCGGTCCGTTGCGTCAGGCTGGGTCGCTGGGACGACGCGCGAGCGAGCGAGCGAACGCGACGATTCGTTCGCCGCAGCCGACCGCACCGGGGATCTGGGCATATCTGGCAGTGGCAGACACTGGATGGGAGGGTAGCACGCGCGTGGGCGCCACGCTCTGGCACGAGTCCCCCACACCACAGAATTTACCGAAATAATATGTCAATGGCATGCGTGGGCTCCTTTTTCTTCCTACTAGTTTTATTTGCTAGTTGGTTAATTGTTGTTTTCTTCAGAACATGATACATAGGAAAAAAAACACCCACACCTAAACCAAATGGTAGTAATAAGACCCGCTGTTTCTGTTGTAAACCTAAAACTATCTAATATTGTTTTTAATTGTCATTATACCCGGTTCCTTATAGCATGTTAGGGCCCCTTTGGAATGCAGGAATTTCACATGATTTACATAAGAAAAATTCAAGAAACAGGAAAAACTCCTTTGTTCCAAAGGGGGCCTTAGTATTTGTTTTGTATGGTACCCAATCACCATGAAATACCAGTTATTTGTTTGATAGTTGGTCAAAATTGAGTTATCACTAACATATTCAACTATATTTTCTAGGTCAATAGATTTTTGTTGGGCAATTTGGATCACAAGAGAAGACACCGTGTTAAAAGTCAACTAAAAAGCTTTTTCGGGTTCTTTTCAAGGGGCACATTGGCTTCAATTTTGGCTCTATTGCAACGCCTAGATGAAGACAAAGAATAGATTCTCGAGGCTGGTAGGCTACTAGAATCAAGACCAATGTAGTTTCCTACATCTAATGGATGGTCTTTCGGATACTGTTTTGGACTTTACTTTCAAACCTACAATAATTTTAAAGCCTTGGTGTCCGTGCACTTGTAATAAGTTTGAGCTGATGCTTCTTCTTTTAAGAGAAGGTTGAAGTCGGATGTTTCCATTGTCTAAAAAAGGGAAATCTCCCCACACACGATTAACCTTATGAATGTATGCATACACAACTCCTGTAGACGCTAGGGCCTGCAAAATTTCTGGTTAATTAATAGAGTCAACACAAGCTTCATTGTTTATAGGTAAATGCAAGCATCCATGCTCATGAGTTATATCGATTGTTATGGAAATGGTACATAAAGAGCTTACTCTCTAGGATGTAGGATCCCTTGAGGAATGCAAGTTTGTTGATCACTTGGCCAAGTGGCGACCCCCAAGTATACTATCCACAGTTGTAACTGTAAGCACCCACCAGAACCCTTCCTAGCCAGTACCGTGGAATGGTTTCAATAAGGCCAGTATGTAGTGTGAATTTCATCTAGTGAGATGACACATTAGCAAAAAAATAATGACACGGCATAGAAATTATGAGGAGAGAGAGAGGAGATGAGTTTCATCTATATGAAACCCAGTGCACACCGTTTCCAACGCATTATATTGGGAACCGAGTGAAACTCCATCGTGAGTGTTTCGTTTCATCCAGACACATTGGAAAACAAGTGAAACTCCACCGTGAGTGTTTTGTTTCATCCACACACATTGGAAAACGAGAGAAACTCCGCTAGAAGTGTTTTATTTCATAACACCACACAACATTTAAATGCTACAGTAGGCCCATATATGAGACTGCAAAATAAACTTATGTTGTGTGGGTCTTGTTTTATTTTACCATCCCACACCTTTTTAGCTTACATGGTTCTCTTGAAAATAGTGCGATGAAACATACTACTAGAAATGACCTAAGTCGTAATTGTCCAAAAGTGCGCTGCCACATATTATTGCATTGTATTGGCCCTTACTCTAAATAGTTCGGTGGTTTTTGACCGTGCAAGGCAATCTATGGTAATGAGTATACTGATGAATTGACAACAAAAAAATTTTAGGTTGTTATATCAAGGTATGTTCAGCGGCATATTGGATCAAGGAAGAGAAGGTTGACATGGTTTGTGACAAAGTCAAAGAGAAGTAATGATTTATTAACTTAGAAGGCAGTTTTGTAGATAACTATGTGTAGTAAATACTAGTTAAGGTTAGTACCTGATTTCTTTTTATAGAACCTTCGACTAGGTTCTTTGTTTTCTCAGCAAGTAGTCCTATTCAACTCCAGTTGAATCCGACCTAGGACCACATTTTTTTTCAATTTTTAAAGATCAAACCTATGCCTCGGTTCTATGTCCCCGAAACTCGTGGTCCAGTGATTAGAATTAAAATCACACAAGCCAAGCCAGTCTCCATCCTGGTTGGATAGGGGGCAATTGGGTATTTTGGCAGGCCATTGGCCCACTCTGGAAACCAGCTTTCCACTTTCAGGGAAACCGTAGGCTTTGGCAGTCCGGTGTGTCCACCGGTCGACCCTCTGTCCCTCCCGAGAGGCAGACGTGGCTCCGCCTCCCGATGCTTTATATACACCTCCGCCTCCATCTACCAGTACACCACACCATTCCGGTGTCTGCTCGTCTCCTTCCTCGCTCCGACCATTGACCCAGCACCAGTGACTCGGTGAGGTCGTGAGGATCCTTGTCTCGACGAAGCGAGCACCAGATAGTGTTAAAGGATTCAGGATGCGGATGAGTTGCAACGGGTGCCGCGTGCTTCGCAAGGGGTGCAGCGACAACTGCGCCATCCGGCCGTGCTTGCAGTGGATCCGCAGCCCCGACGCGCAGGGCAACGCCACCGTCTTCCTCGCCAAGTTCTACGGCCGCGCAGGCCTCGTCAACCTCATCACCGCCGGCCCTGAACACGTCCGACCCGGTATGTGCGTGTATCTATCACTATCAGTGTAGGCACCTATATATCTACACACTTCTCGCGGATCGTGCTCATATATGATGATCTCCGTGTATATGCAGCAATATTCCGGTCTCTGCTGTACGAGGCTTGCGGCCGCATGCTCAACCCGGTGTAGGCTCGGTCGGCTTGCTCTGGTCCGGGAACTGGCAGCTTTGCCAGGACGCCGTCGAGACGGTCCTCCGCGGCATGCCCATCGCGCAGCCCCCGCCCACAGCCACGGTTGTCCCGCCTCACCGGTCATGCGACATCCGCCACGTCGCCAGGAGGGAAGCAGGCCGCGGCGCCGGCGCCGTGGATGCCGGCCTCCACCGGATGGCCAACAGCTCGCGGGGACAATTCAAACGATCCGGCGCCCACAGATCCGCAGACTCCGGCGGCATCGAGCTCGTCTTCTCCCAGCCGTCGGCTTCGTCCATGCTGGTCGACATCCGACAGGCGCAGCCACTGAACTGGGCGCCACGCCAGCCAAGCCACGAGTACTCTGCCAGCCATGACGACGACGGCGCCGTGCGGGAGAGCGACAGCAACGCCTCGGTGGACACCGTGGATGTCTCTCATGTCAGCCAGTCCGAACCGGAGCCACCAAGAAAGAGCGATGAGCGTGCGGCGGATAGCCTGGACCTCACACTAGGTCTGCCACCGACGGTGCACAAGGTCGAGCCGTCGGACGTTGACGACGACCACCCTTGTCACAGAGGCGAACCGATGAAGCTCGGCTTGGCCATGGCGGATTCTAGAGCTAGATAATGAAATCGTTGGATATACGTACTACTCATCCGGTCGAGAGGGACTTTTGATTGCATGGAACTCGTTTTAGTATGTGTCTTAATTCGTAGTTTTGTACGGGTCGCTATGGTATTTTCTAGTTTTGGAAACATCGTGTGTAACAACAGTGCATGCCCTTTTTTGCATTTTTATGTATGATACACCGTTTCTTGATCTGTTCTTCTCATTATATTTAACTTCAGGTGTTTGGGTGACGTACCTCAAACAGTATAAGTATCCTGCTGTATATAGAGTTCGTGGACTTCTGTATACTGCACGCTCTTAACTCTGTCTCATGTAATGATTTCCTTTGTGATTATGATCACTGAGCCTATAGTTGGTTGGGCTGCCCACGGAGGTTCAAGTCCTCAAATTGACACGGGTGCTCATATTTTCATGGAAATTAAGTCAATAGTGCAGAACTGAGCACTAGTCCCGGTTGGGAAACCCCTTCAGTCCTGATTTTCCAACCGGGACTATGAATCTGGGACTAAATGACACTCTTTAGTCCTGGTTCCTGAAAGTGAACCTTTAGTCCCGGTTGCTGTTACCAAATGAAACTAAATGGGCCTCCATTGCCCCGTGGCCGACACCTTTAGTCTTGGTTGATATTGCCAACCGGTACTATAGGTACTTTTTTCTTTTTCTTTCCTTTTTCTTTTATGGTTTCTTTTCAATTCAATTCTTTTTTGTTCAATTAGCTTCATGTATACGAATTCTATGCTACTAATATACGGCCATACATATAAGTTTCTGTTCGAGCATTATACATAAATAACACACTAAGATGTATGAAACTATATATATACAAATATTTTAAAAGCTTGTACATGCATGGAATATGTACATAAAGTAACAAAAGCCTGTACTCATGTCCTTGGGATTGCATTCAATCCTAATCTTCATCACGGCTAGGAGATGTTCTTCTTCCGTCATAGTGGTACGGGCCACTGGGATTTATGACTTGGTCATTAAGAAATCCTGATAATGACTCTTGAATTGTTTTGATCTGGTCACTTTGTATGACCCTTTGCTTCAACCATTCACGCTTCAATTCGAATGAAAGGAAAAGTATGAATATATATCAAAGGAACCCCATGCGAGGCCGAGGACCCAGAAGCACTCGCCATCTATGACTCTCTATACTTATTTTCATCAACTACTATAAATTTCTCATTTTGTAAATCATGAAATTAAATGAGCTATATACTAGCAAAGAAAGGTGGATACTCGTTTAATTTTGATCAACTACTTTAAGCTTTCTTCTTTTGCATATGCAAACTATTAAGTGAGTTTGAGCTCAAATGGTGTTTAAATCCAAAAAAAATCCACCATATTCTTTCCAATGTAAAATACCTTAAATTTCTCTATTTCTAAACCATGAAATGAGGCAATGAAAGGTGCATACTAGCTTTGATGCACTACTATAAGCTTCCTTCACCTACATATGCAAACTATCAAGTGATTTTGAGCTCAAATGGCGTATAAATAAAAAAATCCACCATTATGCTCAACCTAAAAACCACAAATTTTTCTATTTCTAGACCACGAAATGAGCCATTCTAGTGACGAAACATGAGAGGATGAAGTTGCTAATCTTTAGAACCAAAAAATGGATGGAGGAATCGAATGAAGTCTTGAAATGGCAAGAACAGAGAGCTTGAAATGGCTCGGGCTGGGGAAGGAAGAAGGACAAAGTATATAGACCGGGACCTGTAGTTCCGGTTTGTGGTTCAAACCCAGACTACATGTCGAACTATAGTCCCGATTGGAGCCACAAACAGGGATTAAAGGTTTAATTACGGCTAGCAGCTCCAACCAGGACTAGAGGATGACCTTTAGTCCTGGTTTGAGCCCCCAACCGGGACTAGAGGTCCCCTCCTGTAAAAGCCTGCGGCTTTAGCCGTTGGGCAGGGGACTTTAGTCCCGATTGGTTGCTCCAACCGGGACTAATCCTCTCTTTAGTCCCGGACCCAAATATGGCTGAGACTAAAGCCAAAAATTGATCCAAACCAAAAGTCTGTTCTCTAGCAGTGAGTCCTCAACTTGACATAGGTGGTGCTCGTATTTTTCTGTATTTATTCCATGATTTAATGGCACTACACTTTCCATGGTAGGTGACGTGTGTCCGTCAATAGTGAGATACCTGTGGTGACTTTGTCAATCTTGACGTGCCCGCCAACAGCGAGACGCATGTGGTGATTTTGTCAATCTTTAGATTTCTTTGGTCCAACTCAAGACTTGAGGTGCTCATAGGGATATAGAGTGTGCGTGCGTTTATAGAGATGAGTGTGCGCTCGTGTAAATGAGCGTCTAGGTCTCAAAAAAAATTGTGACTATAACTGGTCAGCTGATCTGTGCTTGTACGTGTTTGGTTATTTCATTTTAGGTATATATGATGGAAATCTAGGGCTATGCCTAACGGGCAAACACTATCTAATCTAATAATTTTATATACCCTGAGTCAAGTGGGTTTTTGTCTCTCAGAAATTATCAGATGAACAAAATATTTATTAATTTGTTGCATAATATTGGGTATACGGAGGCTCGCTCGTGTGGTATGCGCATACTCTCTATAGTGCATGAGCTATAGTACTATCTTCTTTCTCCTGCAAACACTGATGAAAAACAAAAAGATTGATGTACCAAGTTAATTTTTATCCAAAGCGAACATATGGTTCAAATTGGAGTCTAGCTAGCAATCCGGTCATCCCCTTACACACGGTGCACAACTTGTAGTTGTTGTAAATGCAGAGAACCTTTTCTTGGTGCACGCGGCGCCCCCACAAGGGGAGGTTCAATGTATATGGAGAAGGCATGTCGACCGGGAGGCAAGTTGCATAAATAACAATGAGAAAGTTAGATAGAGTTTGATCATCTCCAAACAGCCGAGGAAGAGCTGACAAATGAAGGGAGAAGTTCTTTAGACAATTTGCCAAGTAGCTGGTTAAATTAAGTATCTGCAGCCAATGGTAGTAGTGTGGTTTAATTTGACACAAACATGGTACGGTCGATCTATTTATAGATTCCCTAGCGTCAGAATCGAACGGCTCAATAATGGCGTGCATCATGCATACGCTATTACCGGATGAACCATCGATTAACACTGGATTCGTGGTATGTTTAAGTATTTGGGGCCTTTGTCTTGAGTTATTTGATGCAGATCTCATAGCACTGTGATGTACGATTTACTATATATAAATGCATAGTAAAAGCTATGTGTACTAAAACATCACAACGTCTTATAATTTAAAATGAAGAAAGTATATAGATTCTTAATTAGTTTCCTATATAATCCATTCAGAAGATGGATCACACTGTATCCTTATTGCGAAAGTACGTGTCTTAGTTCTTACTATTTATATTACTATTCCATCAAGCGCTCTACTTGACATGTACGGATTTTCAGAAAACAATACAGTGAATTTCTTGAGAATGGCATTCTCAAAAGTTACAGTATATATTTCATGCTGAACTGCTAAAAAGTATTATATTTTCCTGTACAGTGCGTGATGATAATCAACTACGTGTGTATACATTACTAAAAAAACAGGTTTTCAAGATGCCATTTTTTTCTCAAAATGTGGTCAATAAGGGACTCGCCTTGCTGTCAAATGGCCCTCGGCCATGTTCTAAATTAAGTGTCTTATTAAGCGGTTAGAGACATCTTAGATTACCGGATTTATTTATATATAGATGTACACGCCATCTACCTTTAGAAATCCATTTTAGAGGCGACTGCCATTGAAAATTGAGGTAGTGTATATAAATAAAAACATTCTCATACGACCCTAGATGAAGACAAACTTTGAGCATGATGATATCTAAAACTTAATAGTTGACGATGTTTTCATTTAAAATCATTTAGAGGCCAAAATATTGCTCATAAGTTTTTAAATCTATTTTAAAATGAATTTTGAATTTTCAAACGGGCTTAGGTAGAGACATGATATATATCAAAGTTGTAGTGCATCACAGTTTTGTGATTGATACCTTCTTAAATTTAAGATCGTTTATGATGCCAAATGCACACTACAAGGTTCGAAGAGGTGATGTTAAAAGAATAACATGGGCTATTTTTAATCCCTTTCAATTAGCTAATGGGCTAACAACTAGTTTGATGTTGGCTAACAATTATCCCACTTGTTTAGCTACCCTGGGGCTATTTTTTTAGCAGGTAATAACACAATTAGCTTGGTGTATCTAAACCGGGCCCTAAATAGAAAATCAAGTCCAACAAACTTCAACCTTGCTATGACTACAAGGCTAGCTATGACCGAGAGTTGCCTTCTCTAAAAATAATTCTCTCAAAAGCATATTATCAGTCCTTAGCTTGGTTTTGTCACATCTAGAACTTTTTTTTTGTAGAATAAGAATTTTTCTATTTAGGTGCTCATTTATGTGGCGTCAGTTTGTTTCTAAAGAGGCCACCAAAACACTCAGCCTACCCGAGCATGGTAATTTTCCTTCCTTCATTTTGTTGTATGTTTTCCTGATGCCCATGGGTTTTTTTTTAACTGAAACTGTGTAGCAAACCTCCCCAGGAATTTATTAGAAGAAGGCCAAAAGAGGTACAACAGATTAGCCAAGAACTAATGAAACAGTTAGCCAAGAGCTAACAGCAGCTACTTACAAAGGCTAAAATAGTCAGAGAAAGAAAGAAAACACACCAACTACAAAAGATTGAGCCAATCCATGATTGAAGGGTTGAAAGAAACATTGGTCCTATACAAATGGAGTTTAACTTCATTTGCGAAAGACTGCTTCCAGGTAGCAACGGAAGGCAACTTATTGTTGAAGATCTTCGAATTACGTTCATTCCAGACACACCATGCTGCTATCATAAAGACTTCCATGAAGAAGGGACGTTGCAGAGTGCTCCTTTGTTGTTGTAGCATTTGAAAAACACTACTTTGAGGTGACCAAAATAATATCCTGATGCCCATGTTATTTGTATGTATCATAATTGTGTAATTTTGTGATATTGTATTCCTGATTACTAAATCAGTATGTAGGTGACTGGACCTATCTCATAGCTAACAACTGTAATCCCTAACATATATGTGCGTTTGAACCTACGGTGCAGTTCATGACAGATGGTAACTGATTCTTTAATGTATATATTTCTTTTGATATACATGCAAGGGATTGAAGGCATATCACTATTGACGTCACTAACTAGCAATAGATCGCTAATCCGCAATGTCATTCCGAAAATTTGGATGTGCAAGGGACCAGAGCATTACTGAAAATGCTTGAGGACTTTGGGTATCTCATCCCTTACTTTAGAAAACTTTCACCTAAAAATAGTTAAGGAGGGTGAAGAGGATGTGGCTTTGAGCATTGAGATGAAGGCCCATAATGTATCATTTAAGCCATTGCATCTCTTTTTAGATACATGATTGTTATAGAATATGTTGTTTTCATAATAGTATTTTTTTTAAGAATTACACAGTACAACGCAGACACTCATAGTGCACGCACACTCAACTCTATGAAAGCACGCACACAAACCCTACTCCTATGAGCATCTTAGAAGACTGAGTCGGCAAATCCTTGAGATTGACGAAGTCAGCCCAAACGCCTCGCTATCGACGGTAACGTCGCCTACCACTAAATGCACAACGCCGATAAATCTTAGAATATTCACTCCCACGTGGAGTCAAATCTGGATATGAGGTGCTACTGAGCCTCATCCTATACTACTACCGGAATAGGATGGTATGGTTCGGTCAGGATCAACGTCCTCTTAAGTGAGTACCAAACATGATAATCCGCTAGGGATTATTAAGTTGGACACATCCCTTACTAGGTCATCCTGGTACACCTCCCATAAGATGTACTCGGGCTTCGCCTCATCTAGGATCAGTTTGAGAGAGATAATAGATCACAACAGTGCTTAGATCACATTACAAGTTCAAGCATTAAAGTTTACAAGTCTTGGTTCGCACACTTAGTTCATCACACGGTCACACATCACAGTCTACATCGAAGTCTAGCGGAAGTCTTTCAACATAACATAGTTTATGATAACGGATACATGGGTGTGCCACATCCATGTATCTACGGGACACGAGATTCTTCATCACTCCTTATCCGACAAGGGTTCGGGAGCATAGAAGAATCCATGCACAGGAGCTACGGTACTTGCAAAACTTAAGATCACACATGGTGAGTACTCGATTGTACTCCGCAGGACTTACCCAATATAGTAAACAAGGATTATGCATTTGGGTAGTAGCAAGGAATGCGTATCTTTGCATAAAAGCATTTATACAATAAAGTAAAGGTGATCTACGACGTAGCAGAAATAAGCATAGCATAGGTAATCAAGTTAAGCATTAGCAAAGAGGAACTCGATCTTCCACGAGTCCTGATCTCCAATCCCAACACTAGTCCGTATCTAGAAGTAGAACTTATTGCTTTCAAATTTTATACTACATGGAGGAGTACAAGTTAACCCCACTCGAAAACAAGGTATATCGCCCATAAGACCCGTCGGTACAGAAGGGATATCTCGATGCTTCAACCTTTCCCCAACCTGGCCAAGATGTCCGATGAAAGGTTCGACTGGATGTCCGGTCAATGTCCCCTTGCCAGTTTTACGAATAAGACAGTCGCGATTAGTTACTTGGCTTGTCCCCCCCATTGGCGACAAGTGGTAATGCGACAGCTTTATGTTCATACTCACTACCATGGATACACGGTCCTTAACCGATAAGCAAGCTATGTCATCCAAGAATCCCCATCTTGCCATGATTGTACCCTTGTCGACCAATATTCATACCATACCCACGTAGAACAAGTGTTGATCCCTTCCCAAGGTGTTGCTCAGTGGATTATCAACCTATCATTGCGCGAGTAATGAGAAACCCATCATTAGCTCGACTTCTAAGATCTAAGCATACTAAGCATGATTTTTAAACAAGACAAGTATGGTTGATTGGTGTGGCAATATGTGGATAAGGTTTGACATAGGTGATTCCCTCCCAGTTCACTAGTCATATAGTAACATAGTGATGCAATAGATAACCATAGTTCATTATGCACTTGTAAAGCATAGGGATGCATAGGGGCCTGCCTTGGAGGTCATTGCTAGGATCGACGACTTCTTCCTTCTGAGGCTCCTCCTCAAAGGGTTCTTCGGGAATTGCGTCACCTATACATGCATGATGCTTGATGAGTAAACTGCATAAAGTACATGCTCATGCCATGATTCTTAGTTGATTATGCTTTAGTGACACAAGAGTGTGTGTGCAGCTATACACTAGTGGTATGCGGACTGGTAACTATCGGATAGTCCAGTGTGGACGTCGGACGGTCCGGTGGTTATTGGGACTTAGTGGGAGATTGGCTCTCTGGGACCATCGGACTCTCTGAACTAGGGTCGGACCCTCTAGTACGAAGCCTGTGCTCTCGGGAACCTCTCTGTGTAAAACATGATCCTATCAGAAGGTTTCATCAAATGTGGTGGACCATCCGTCGATCAGTCAGAGAGGTGTCGTGTGGGCTGCTAAGTGTCCAGGCTCCATCAGATACTCCGTGTGAGTGACGGATCATATGGTATGAACTGGCTGCTCTCGGGGTTTTAGTTTATATATTAGCGGACACTCCAGAATATCGATGGACCCTCCACTGTACCAAAACTATGATCTAAGTCCTCTGGACACTCCTCTGCCTCTGGTGTATAACTCATTGGACACTCTGGTGTAGTGACAAATACTCCGGTGGGTTACATACATGTTCTGTGCAGGTGAATAGAGAGATATTCAGTACTATCGGACACTCCGACGATGATGTCGGACCCTCCGTCAATACTGACAGTGAACACTTCTTAGCAACTCAAATTCCAAATCTTCACCTATGGTGGTTGCATGTGTACACCGTCTTCAGGGTTGGCTACTAGGGTTCTATGGAGCATATCTAGCTGGTTGGTTCTAGCTACATTGGGTGTAGACTAACTCTAGGCCACAAATTGATATTTCCTAGGTTTTGGCTCCTAAAGATGCAATCCTAGGTTTAGCTTGGTTAGATCCTTACCAAGGGCTGCAAAAACAAGACACCAAGCTCTCCAAGGTGATGGAGCAGCTAGATCTCCTCCTTGGTGACTCGAAATCCTCTTCTTCTTGCCTCCTCCTCCTCCTAGCTCCTTATGGCAAGGGTGAGAGGGTTCCTCCCTCCAAGCTCTAATCCCTTCTCCTTTCTCCTCCTTTCCTTCTCCTCTTCCTTGCTTGAGTGTGGGAGAGAGTAGAGAGAGATGAACTAGAGAGAGTGTGAGAGTGTGAGAGTGAGTGAGTAGGTTGGTGGATGCTCTGCCTTGGTGCCTCCACGAATTGGATAGCTGTGGTGATGTGTGGGACCAAGTGACTCTCAAAGTAACACCTCACATTTTTGCATGGGACGATCCTATCAGACAGTTTAAATGCGTGCGGCGGACTCTTGGTGGTGTTAGGTTCTTGACTACTGTGAGTCTGAACTTGTCAGCGCATGCAAATGGAGTGGCGGATGGTCCGGTGGTGCTGGTGGACTCTCCGTCAATCCAATAGTGAGCAGTTTGAATGCAGAATTCAGTTTCTGACTATTTGATTTCAAATGCAAGGATGCTCATGATGCTGATGCTCACAAGGGTGTTAGGACCGGGTCATGACAACTCTCCCCCCTTAGAAGAATCGCGTCCCAAGATTCTCCAAAAGTAGGTTTTTATGCAATCAAGGGAGAAAAATCAAGAAAATTAGGTTTTAATTCCCTTCTAACAACACTAAGAACTCAAGACTCATCCCCAAACTAAAACCCATTCAAAACTAGTACCTCGGCTCAAATAAGTGAGGATATTCCATTCTCATCTTATCCTCAACTTCTCAAGTGGTTTCTTCGGTTGAATGGCGACTCCATTGCACTTTCACCATCTTGATGGTTTTTGTTCTAGTCTTCCTTTCCGAAAAGTCAAGGATAGCAATTGGATATTCCTTATAGCTCAAATCCTTGTTGATATCAATATCTTGCAAGTTGACCGCTTTCTCGGGTGCCTTTAAACATCTTTTTAATTGAGATACATGGAAGACTTTGTATACTCCCAAAAGCGAATCGGGCAAGGCTAGTGCATAAGAAACCTTCCCCCTCTTATCATAGATCCAAAATGGGCCAATATACCTTGGTGCAAGTTTTCCTTTCTCTTGAAACCTTTGGGTGCCCTTAAATGGTGTGACCTTCAAATACAGATATTCACCGACTTTATACTCCACATGCCTTCTATGGTCATCGGCGTAAGCCTTGTACCTATCTCATGCAGCTTCTAAAGCAATCTTCACTTGTTTGACTTTCTCTTCGGCCTCATTAACCTTCTTATTTCCGTATAATCTTTTTTCCCCAACTTCAGACCAATTGAGTGGTGTTCTACAATCTCTGCCATATAGGGCTTCGTATGGGCTCATGTTGATGCTGGCTTGATAACTATTGTTGTATGTAAATTGGGCAAACGGTAGACAAGTGTCCTAACTAGAGTTATATATTAGAGCATAGGCTCTCAACATATCCTCCAGAATTCGATTAACTCTCCCCGTTTGGCCTTCGGTCTATGGGTGATATGATGTACTAAACAATAATGTTGTTCCCATTGCTTTATGCAACTCATCCGAAAATTGAGACATGAATTGCGGACCTCTATGTAAAACTATCATTTTGGGAACTACATGCAAACAAACAATCTGAGCGAGATACAATTATGCATACTTGGAAACCGGATAAGTGACCTTTGAAAGCATCTAGGCCCCTAGTTGGGTGTCGGTGATTAATGACAATATGTGATTACTATGACTAACGTGTGTTTTGTAGAGGCAATTAAGTTAGGTCATGGTAATGGTAATTGATTGGGCAATCATAGTTGTCATGCCCCTACGATGGAAATCATTTCAGTTTTCAAAGGATGGACGACAAGGTTAAGGACGGACTGGTTCTAAGTGTCGTTTGGTGTTGAAGAGACACTTAGAGTAGTTTAGGACTTTGTTTTTTCTTTGGCCGTACTATTAAGGGGGCTATGGACTAGTAGCTTGACCTAGGTAAGTCTAGTGGGTTAGGTATGGTGCACACTTGTCAAATCTAGCACTAGGTAGCTCCGAAGTAGCCCTAAGATCAATTGGAGCAAACTTCATTCACATATGATTTTGAGTTGAAAGTGAATGGAGGGTCAAATGTTGACCGGACGCTGGTCCTGGTGTGATCGGACACTAGCAGTAGAGTCCAGTTAGTTCATTTGATCAAGGAGAAGTCGTCTAGTTGCGACTAGACGCTGAGTGTAAAGTGACCGGACGCTGGGTGCTAGAGTCCGATCAACTTCAGTAACGTTCCAGAGAGGGAGAATCCTGATCGGACGCGTCCGGTCAGTGCTGACCGGACGCTGGTCAGGTTCCGGTTGCTGACCAGACACTGAATAGCAAAGTGACCGAACTCTACGCTCCAGCGTTCGGTCAACATTAGTAAGGGTCCAGAGAGTAGTTTTCGTGACTAGACACGTCCGGACAGTGCTGATCGGACGCAGGTCAGAGTTCGGTCACAACTTAACAGCTCTGTGGTGGGGAGAACTGACCGGAGCGTCCGATCACCTTGATCGGAGCGTCTGGTCACCCCGCAGAATGCTGACGCCACCTCCTAACAGTTCATTTTGAATAAGGGGGTATAAATACTTACTCTATTAATCCAAGGGAGGTCTCTTGCCCATTTGATCAGCTGAGAAACACCCTTGAGAGTGATTTGGAGAGCAAGAGCCTAGTGAGGTGATTGAGATTTGAGAATCCAAGATTAAGGCCTTATTAGTGCAAGGACAGTAGCAAGTGTGCATCCACCCTTCTCATTAGGCTTGTTATGGTCAAATGAGAGTTCGTGCTTGTTACTCTTGGTGATCACCATCACCTAGACGGCTTGGTGGTGATTGGGAGTTTGGTGATCAACCGGCAGAGCTTGTGGATGACCCAACTCGAGTTGTGAGCGGTTGTGGGTGATTCACCGTGATGGAGTGTCGAAGAATCAACCCGTAGAGAGCACTTGATCCTTGCGCGGATCAAGGGGGAGCTACACCCTTGCGCGGGTGCTCCAACGAGGACTAGTGGGGAGTGGCGACTCTCCGATACCTCGGTAAAACATCACCGCGTTCCTTCTTCTCTCTTTCCTTTGAGCATTTACTTTTGAGCAATTCAATTCTTGTCTTTACATTCTTAGAATTGCCATGCTAGAGTAGGATTAGAACTTAGGGTGCTAAACTTTTGTGCGATAGATCATTAGAATCACATTCTAGGCACAAGGGGTGAAGTGGGCTAAGTGTAGAGTTTAATTATTGCAAAAAATTATAGAATTAGCCCAATTCACCCATCCTCTTGGGCATCTTGATCCTTTCAACCTTGACCATCAAAAAGTGTGTTGACTTTGTGAGTCGGTCAACAATTACCCAAATGGAATCATATCCACTCGACATTCTTGGTAAGCCAGAGATAAAATCTATGGTGATGTCCTCCCATTTCCAAGATGGTATGGGCAAAGGTTGGAGAGTTCTAGCCAGTTTAAGATGCTCAGCCTTCACTCTACAAACATCACACTCGGCTACAAACCTTGCAATATCCTGTTTCTAACCTTTCCACCAAAATCTTTTCCTCACATCTCTATACATCTTGTTGCTTCTAGGGTGGATAGAGAAAAGAACCTCATGAGCTTCATTTAGGATCTGCTTCTTCAGACCCTCTTGATTAGGTACTACAAGTCTTTTTCCAAAACACAAAGTATTCGAGTGATCCAACCGGAAACTCTTATACTTTGGATCGCTTATTCTCTCTTTAATGGTAACGAGATCTTCATCAAGTTGTTGTCCCGCCTTAATGTCCCGCAACAAGTGAGAAGTCACTTGCAACATGGACAAGGAACCTTTAGCTACTTGGGATACATTCATCTTCTGCATATCCCGACATAGTGAATCCATATTTCTCTCCATCAGGGTACAACCACAATTGGCCTTCCTACTCAAGGCATCAGCTACCACATTTGCCTTTCTTGGGTGGTATTGGATATTCAAATCATAATCCTTGATTAACTCCAACCACCTCCTTTGTCTCATATTGAGCTCCGACTGAGTGAGAAAATACATCAAGCTCTTGTGGTCAGCATAGATAGTGCATGGCTGACCAAACAAGTAGTGCCTCCAAATCTTCAGCGCGTGAACTACTGCTGCTAATTCAAGATCATGAGTAGGATAGTTCATTTCTGAAGGCTTCAATTGTCTAGAAGCATAAGCTATGACATGTCCTTCCTGCATAAGCACACAACCTAATCCAACATTGGATGCATGATAATATACTTCAAAAGGTTTAGTGATGTCGGGTTGGACTAGCACGGGAGCTGTAACTAGCTTCTGCTTTAGAGTTTGGAAAGCTTCTTCTTTCTTTTATGTCCAAACATACGGCTTGTCTTTCTTAGTGAGTTCAATTAATGGCTTGGCAATCTTGGAGAAGTCTGGCATGAATCGACGATAATAACCCGCCAATCCAAGAAAGCCTCGAACTTCCTTCAATGTAGTGGGAGTAACCCATTCCACTACATCCTTGATTTTACTTGGGTCTACGGAGATTCCGTTATAAGATAAGATATGTCCCAAAAAGGAAACCTCGGTGAGCCAAAACTCACACTTGCTAAACTTAGCATATAATTCGTGCTCTCTCAGTTTTTGCAACACGACTCTCAAGTGCTTCACATGATCCTCTTCAGTCTTTGAATATACTAGGATATCATCGATGAACATAATCACAAACACATCTAACTCTTCAAAGAAGATGGAATTCATGAGATACATGAAGTATGCTGGAGCATTAGTCAATCCAAAGGACATGAATATATACTCATAGGAACCATACCACGTAGAGAACTGACCGGAGCGTCCGGTCAGCTTGACCGGAGCGTCTGGTCATCTCGCAGAACGCTGACGCCACCTCCTAACAATTCATTTTGAATAAGGGGGTATAAATACTTCCTCTATTAATCCAAGGGAGGTCTCTTGCCCATTTGATTAGCTGAGAAACACCCTTGAGAGTGCTTTGGAGAGCAAGAGCCTAGTGAGGTGATTGAGATTTGAGAATCCAAGATTAAGCCCTCATTAGTGCAAGGAGAGTAGCAAGTGTGCATCCACCCTTCTCATTAGGCTTGTTGTGGTCAAGTGAGTTCGTGCTTGTTACTTTTGGTGATCGCCATCACCTAGATGGCTTGGTGGTGATTAGGAGTTTGGTGATCATCCGACAAAGCTTGTGGATGACCCAACTCGAGTTGTGAGCGGTTGTGGGTGATTCACCATGACGGAGTGTCGAAGAATCAACCCATAGAGAGCACTTGATCCTTGCACAGATCAAGGCGGAGCTACACCCTTACGCAGGTGCTCCAACGAGGACTAGTGGGGAGTGGCGACTCTCTGATACCTCAGCAAAACATCACCGCGTTCCTTCTCCTCTCTTTACTTTGAGCATTTACTTTTGAGCATTTCAATTCTTGTCTTTATATTCTTAGAATTGCCATGCTAGAGTAGGATTGGAACTTAGGGTGCTAAACGTTTATGCGGTAGATCATTAGAATCACATTCTAGGCATAAGGGGTGAAGTGGGCTAAGTGTAGGGTTTAATTATTGCAAAAAATTTTAGAATTAGCCCAATTCACCCCTCTCTTGGGCATCTTAATCCTTTCAATTGGTATCAGAGCTTCGTGCTCACGTATTTAGGCTTAACCGCCTAGAGAAAGATGTCCCACGGGGATGGACCTCCTATCTTTGAGGGAGATGATTTTCCTTATTGGAATATCCGCATGGAGGCATATTTAGAAGCTCTAGATGTTGGAATTCTTAGAGTCGCCTCTCAAGGTTTCCCAAAACCTAGGGATCCCACGCGCCTTCAAGGCGATAAAGTGAATTATGAAAAATAAAATGCAAAGGCTAGAAACACTATCTTTAGAGGCCTTTGCAAAGATGTATTTAACCGTGTGAGGAACCACAAGGACGCTAATGCACTATGGTCAGACATTTGTGCGCTCCATGAGGAAACAAAGAGTGAGCGTGAGGAACGCAATCATCTCATCATGAAAAAGCTTAATTCTTTTGAGATGCTTCCTAAAGAGATTGCTAATGAGATGTACTCACGCTTAAATGTTCTTGTAGAGGAAGTCAATGGGCTTGGACTTACTCAAATGCAACCATCCGATGTTGTAAGAAAAATCTTGAGTGTTCTTCCCATTGACAAATATGGGTATATTGCGACCGTGCTTCATCAAGGTGATCTTTCCACCGCTACACCAACTTAAATCTTAGGAAAGATCAATGCTCATAAGATGTACATGCACATCACACCACAAGATGGCTCATCCTCTACCAAGAAGAAAGACAAAGACTTGGCATTCAAGGCTAGTCAAGACAAGGGCAAAGCAAGAATTGAGTATGAAAGCTCAAGTGATGATGAAATTGATGATGCAAGTCTTGCTCTCATGGTGAGAAGAACCACCAAGATGCTTAAGAAGCTCAACAAGAACGGTATCAAGTTTGATGGGAAGAAAAAGAAGTTCTTCACTAGCAATAGAAGGAAGCCAATCTCTGAGATGGATTGCTATAATTGTGGAGAACTTGGTCATCTAGCACATCAATGCCCCAAGCCCAAGAAAGACAAGTACAAGAAGAAGTACAAGGGCAAGAAAGATGACTCAAGTAATGAAGATGAAGATGAGAAGAAGAAAAACAAGCCATACAAGAAGAAGGATTTTCACAAGAAGAAGAAAATGGCAAGGAATACATCATCATCGGTGATTGGCTCACGGACATTGATTCATCAAGTTGCTCATCCGATGATGATAGTGAGAATGAGAAGGTGGCGCTATTGTGATTGACTCTTCATTATCTTCACCGACATCACCGCCATCATCCTCTACACACCTATGCCTTATGGCCAAGGGTGAACGAAAGGTATCAAATGATGATGAAAGTAGTGGTGATGAACATGCTTGCAATGATGATAGTGATAGTGATGATGATGAATTTGAATCACCTTCATATGATGATCTTGTTAAATTACTAAATCAATATACTAAGATCATTAGAAAGTCAAGAGCTAAGAATGAAAAGCTAGAACTTAAGAATGATTCTCTTTAGCTCAATGTGACATAGCGGAAAAGGCTAGTGTTGAGCTTAGAGAAGCAAATGATGCTATGTCATCCAAACTCAAGGAGCTCAAATCTTCTAAGAAAGAGCTTAAAGATAAACATGATAAACTTGAGGGGATACATAATGAGCTCATCACTAGCTACAAAATGCTAAAAGAATAATATACAAATCTCAAGATCAATCATGATAATCTTGTTATCTCTCATGAGTTTTTATCCAATGAGCCACATGATGCTACTAACCATGTTGTTAAGATTGATATAGCTACATCATGTGATGATTTGATTATTGAGAGCATTGAGCAAGGTTCTAGTAGCAAAGGCAAGCAAGTGGTTGAGTCCGATAACTATGATGAGTATGTCAAGATCAAGAATGAGAATGAGAAGCTAAAGAAAGATCTTGAGAAGCTTTCAACCACCAACACTATTGTGATAGAGAACCTTGACCATGATAGTGATCTAGCTCTTGAGAATGAGAAGCTCAAAGAAGAGAACAAGAGACTAAAGAAAGAGAAAAATCATGATGAGCTAAAAGAAGAGAACAAGAAGTTCAAATTAGAAAAAGAACACCTCAAGACCGGGTTGAGCAAATTCACAAGATGTCAACATCTTCAAAGTGAGCTACTCATGAACACCGTCATGAAGATTGATAGAAGTGGCATTGGGTACTTGGCACATCAAGAGAAGAAGACTCAAGCTCAACATCAACATAAGTCAAAGCCAAAGCCAAAGAGGTGTTTTGAGTATAGACAAGAAGGTCACTTTGCCCATGAGTGTCAAACTCCACCACCACAACCCTTGCCCAAGCATGCTAGATATTTTGCTTTCAATGCTCATTACATGTTTAGAAAGGACTCTAGTGGTAAAATAAAAGTCATGTTCTTAGGACCTCCCAACAAGAATAGGCCTAAGAAAATTTAGGTTGTAAAGTCACTTGTTGAGAAAGTCAAGGGCCCTCAACAAGTTTGGGTCCCTAAACAAGCTTGATCTCTTATGTGTAGGTGAACTACAAGACTGGTGGAAGTCATTAGGTAATTGATAGTGGTTGCACTCAACATATGACCGGTGATCCTCGTATGTTCACCTCACTAGATGAGGAAGTAGATGGCCAAGAAAGAATTACATTTGGGCTCTGGGCTCCAACGTTCGGTCAACATCAGTAAGGGTCCAGAGAGAAGTTTTTGTGACCGGACGCGTCCGATCCATGCTGACCGAATGCAGGTCAGAGTCCGATCACAACTTAACGGCTCTATGATGGGGAGAACGGACCGGAGCGTCCGGTCACCCCGCAGAACGCTGATGCCACCTCCTAACAGTTCATTTTGAATAAGGGGGTATAAATACTTCCTCTATTAATCCAAGGGAGGTCTCTTGTCCATTTGATCAGCTGAGAAACACCCTTAAGAGTGCTTTGGAGAGCAAGAGCCTAGTGAGGTGATTGAGATTTGAGAATCCAAGATTAAGGCCTAGTGCAAGGAGAGTAGCAAGTGTGCATCCACCCTTCTCATTAGGCTTGTTATGGTCAAGTGAGAGTTCGTGCTTGTTACTCTTGGTGATCACCATCACCTAGATGGCTTGGTGGTGATTGGGAGTTTGGTGATCATCCGGCGGAGCTTGTGGATGACCCAACTCGAGTTGTGAGCGGTTGTGGGTGATTCACCATGATGGAGTGTCAAAGAATCAACCCGTAGAGAGCACTTGATCCTTGGGTGGATCAAGGGGGAGCTACACCCTTGCGCGGGTGCTCTAATGAGGACTAGTGGGGAGTGGCGACTCTCCGATACCTCGGTAAAATATCACCGTGTTCCTTCTCCTCTCTTTCCTTTGAGCATTTACTTTTGAGCAATTCAATTCTTGTCTTTACATTCTTAGAATTGCAATGCTAGAGTAGGATTAGAACTTAGGGTGCTAAACTTTTGTGCGATAGATCATTAGAATCACATTCTAGGCACAAGGGTTGAAGTGGGCTAAGTGTAGTGTTTAATTATTGCAAAAAATTATAGAATTAGCCCAATTCACCTCTCCTCTTGGGCATCTTGATTCTTTCAACCGTGACCGGCAAAAAGTGTGTTGACTTTATGAGTCGGTCAACAATTACCCAAATGGAATCATATCCACTCAATGTTCTTGGTAAGCCAGAGATAAAATCTATGGTGATGTCCTCGCATTTCCAAGCTGGTATGGGCAAAGGTTGGAGAGTTCTAGCCAGTTTAAGATGCTTAGCCTTCACTCTACAAACATCACACACGGCTACAAACCTTGCAATATCCTGTTTCAAACCTTTCCACCAAAATCTTTTCCTCACATCTCTATACATCTTGTTGCTTCCAGGGTGGATAGCGAAAAGAACCTCATGAGCTTCATTTAGGATCTGCTTCTTCAGACCCTCTTGATTAGGTACTACAAGTCTTTTTCCAAAACACAAAGTATTCGAGTGATCCAACCAGAAACTATTATACTTTGGATCGCTTATTCTCTCTTTAATGGTAACGAGATCTTCATCAAGTTGTTGTTCCGCTTTAATGTCCCGCAACAAGTGAGAAGTCACTTGCAACATGGACAAGGAACCTTTAGCTACTTGGGATACATTCATCTTCTGCATATCCCGACATAGTGAATCCATATTTCTCTCCATCAGGGTACAACCACAATTGGCCTTCCTACTCAAGGCATCAGCTACCACATTTGCCTTTCTCGGATGGTATTGGATATTCAAATCATAATCCTTGATTAACTCCAACCACCTCCTTTGTCTCATATTGAGCTCCGACTGAGTGAGAAAATACATCAAGCTCTTGTGGTCAGCATAGATAGTGCATGGCTGACCAAACAAGTAGTGCCTCCAAATCTTCAGCGCGTGAACTACTGCTGCTAATTCAAGATCATGAGTAGGATAGTTCATTTCTGAAGGCTTCAATTGTCTAGAAGCATAAGCTATGACATGTCCTTCCTGCATAAGCACACAACCTAATCCAACATTGGATGCATGATAATATACTTCAAAAGGTTTAGTGATGTCGGGTTGGACTAGCACGGGAGCTGTAACTAGCTTCTGCTTTAGAGTTTGGAAAGCTTCTTCTTTCTTTTATGTCCAAACATACGGCTTGTCTTTCTTAGTGAGTTCAGTTAATGGCTTGGCAATCTTGGAGAAGTCTGGCATGAATCGACGATAACCCGCCAATCCAAGAAAGCCTCGAACTTCCTTCAATGTAGTGGGAGTAACCCATTCCACTACATCCTTGATTTTACTTGGGTCTACGGAGATTCCGTTATAAGATAAGATATGTCCCAAAAAGGAAACCTCGGTGAGCCAAAACTCACACTTGCTAAACTTAGCATATAATTCGTGCTCTCTCAGTTTTTGCAACATGACTCTCAAGTGCTTCACATGATCCTCTTCAGTCTTTGAATATACTAGGATATCATCGATGAAGATAATCACAAACACATCTAACTCTTCAAAGAAGATGGAATTCATGAGATACATGAAGTATGCTGGAGCATTAGTCAATCCAAAGGACATGACTGTATACTCATAGGAACCATACCACGTAGAAAATGCAGTCTTAAGTATATCTCCTTCTCAGATTCGAATTTGATGATACCCCATTCTCAAATCGATCTTGGAGAAGAATTTGGCTCCATTGAGTTGGTCGAACAAAATATCAATGCACGGTAGCGGGTACTTGTTCTTAATGGTTCTCACATTGAGCAGTCAGTAGTCTATCACCATTCTTAGACTGTGGTCCTTCTTGGTTACAAACAAGGCTGGACATCCCCACGAAGAAGAACTAGGTCTAATGTAACCCTTCTCCAATAAACT
Source organism: Miscanthus lutarioriparius (assembly GCA_904845875.1). NCBI lineage: Eukaryota > Viridiplantae > Streptophyta > Magnoliopsida > Poales > Poaceae > Miscanthus > Miscanthus lutarioriparius. The sequence goes on from CAJGYO010000005.1 coordinate 99,706,492, forward strand.
TGTCAATTGTTTCTTCATCTCTTCCAACTCAGGGGGTGCCATTTTATATGGAGGTTTGGACACAGGCACGGTTCTAGGTTCTAATTGGATTTGGAACTCTACATCTCTCTTTGGGGGCATTTCCATTAACTCTTCCGGAAACACATTGGAAAACTCGCACACCACTGGTACTAGCTCAACACCTTTCAACGTATTGGGCTTGGTTCTCAAACTATTCAAAGCAACTTGCTGATTCTGAGAAGCGTAAAGGGTAACAGACTTTCCTGAAGGGTGGTGAATCTCTACGGATCTAGGTACACATCTAATGACACACTGATGCTTCACCATCCACTTCATTCCTAAGATAGCATCCACATCATTCCCCAGCTTGAGGACAATTAGGTTGACTAAGAACTCCAAGCCTGCTATTTCAATCCGAGCTTGGCTAACTATTTGGTTAGACTCATGTGTGATCCTAGTGGCACTAATCCAAATTCCCCTCCCAAATTCCATAGTTGGAAACTTATTATCCCGGGCAAAACCCTCATGAACAAATGAATGAGATGCTCTAGAATCAAACAACAGTCTAGCTGAAATGGAGTTGATGGGTAACGCACCAATGATCACTCCATCATCCGCTTGAGCTTCTTCTGCGGTCACGAAGTGTAGCTGCGCATTCTTCTTGGGCACATTGCTGGTGCGCTTGGGAGCTGTGGCTCGAGGTGCGGCTTGCGGCTGCTGCTTGACTGGGCATTCACGAGCATAGTGGCCAAAACCACCACACTCAAAACACGCTCCGGGTGCTACGGGTGCTTGCTTGACTGGTTGTTGCTGTTGCTGCGGCTGAGGTGGATGCGGTTGTATCCACACAAGACGAGGCACTGAGTACCCTTGAATTCTCAGTGGGCTCGGCCGGTCTTCTGCCTAGTGGACGAACCCTGTCCATAGCCGGTGTTATACGGTCCTCTTTTGTGGCTATCAATGTCCATCACGTTCTTCTTAGTCTCCGCCTTGATAGCAGCGTTCACATCTCATTAAAAGTGGGGGTAGATATGTTGCCTATCTTGTCCTACATCACTAGGCTAAGACCGTGCTCATACCTCACTTTCTTAGCCTCATCGGTAGCAACCTCATTTGGAGTATATTGGGCTAGCTCATTGAACTTATGAGTGTACTCCACTACCGACATCTTTCCTTGAACTGGGTTCTAAAACTCGGTAGCCTTGATGAGCATGGCTCCCTCAGGTATGAAGAACCCACAGAACGCGTCCTTGAACTGCTGCCAAGTAAGTTGTGCGTTCGGCTGCAAACGAGCCCGGTAGTTGTGCCACCAATTGCCAATGGCCTCCTAAAGCTGGTGCGTGGCAAAGTGGACCTTCTCATTATCATCACACTAGATAAGAGTGAATTTCTGCTCCATGGTCTTCAGCCAATGGTCAGTTGCCATTGAATCTCTAGCTCTAGAGAAGATGGGTGGGTTGGTTCACACAAAACCATGGCACCCATGAAGCAGTGGCGGCTAGGCTCCATGCTAGTTGGCTTGCATGTTCTCCATGAGCTAGGCCATCCTTCCCATCACTTGGTGAGCTGTCTGATGATGGGCTTCGTCCCTCTAAAGTATGCCTGCCCATGATGGTACCGGCCCTCCTGGCGGTGGTGGTGGTGGTGGATTGTGCTGAGTGTTTCCACCTCCAGCAGCTGTCCAAGATGCGGAACCTCGGGTGTCAACCATCCTACCCAAGACACATCGTTAGATATGTTTCAGACAAGATGAGACAAAAAGGTTGGGTGGGAATAATGCATTCACAGAGGAATGGAACATCAACATGCTTAAATGGATCATCATATTCCACACATAATGCATCATGACAAGGAGCGACATAGGCCATAATTAAACACCAACTTAAGATTACCATCCAAGTCTCGACTTACACACATATCACAAGGACATATGACATGAGTGCACTTGCATATGCTTCTACGCGCACTAGGAACAAGCGATTGAATCACACATTGTTTTTAGTTCTTACAAAAGTGCACTCTTAGGTCTCACAACATTACAACAAGCTAACATTACATAAAGGTTTTGAAGATAGGGTGAGTCGAGTTCACGATAACACATCATCACATGGATCAAGCGCCGCTCAGGTCTTCGAAAGGTGACAAGTTCATTGATGGAATGGGCGAGTCATACGGCGGCCTTCGAAAGTGTATTGGAAAGCAGTTAGTTGGGAGCAGGTACGTCGCCGGGTCACCATCACATCCTGGGGCTTCGGGATGAAGAAGATGCATTGGGGTGTCTCCAAGCAAATCCGTTGGTGTACTAGTAGTGTGGGACATACGCCTGACTAGCAATCATGTAGATATCCTTGAGGGTCGCATTAAGCTTTGAGGGACCCTAACTCCTTGAGCTTTTGGATAGCAATAAGGATACTCAGTCACTTCATACACTATGGCATCATCCCCTTGAGGATAATAGAGAACGGTAGATGGTACTATAGTCATCCTCACATATGGCTCCACTCGACGCTGTAAGTTGACAAACCTTGACCGAGTAGTCCAAAGCTCAGCTTCCAAACAATGAATCATGTGCCTGGCACATTACTAACTCCATCATCCTCTTCTCATACAGAGTACTAGGTGCAGTCTGCATAGAGAACTTGAAAACTCCATTCATCTCCGTCCTTTCTAGGAAGTGTTGGAATAGTGGCTCACTTAGGGTAACGAGTGCCTCCCTCAACATAGCAATGGCATGATAGGCTGCAACTTGAATTTCCAAGTCGATTGAAGTACCTTTTCCCCAAGCAAGGTGATCAAACTCCTATCTCGGATCACAAAGGTGACTTGGTATGTGGACCTTGCAGGTGTAGTTGATCATTCCATGGCCAACTCCCAGGGCATATACTACATACTCTGGGCGATACGAGTAGTTGGCTCTCCACATCACCTCATTGAGCAAGGCTAGAAAACCTTCAATGTTCTCCTCACGGGTAGCCATCACTAGACGTCCCAACTCCATCTAGCGATGTAGAATAAGGGAAGTTAGAACAATTGATTTGTAAAACTCTACTCGTGTAGAAAGGGGTAGCATTAGCTCTAAGATAGGCAAGAATTAAGTAACCATAATAAGTAGCAACCTTAGCACTCAAGTTAGGTTTTATTCCAAAACTTTACTTATTTAATGAAGCAAGATTTTAGTTGCTTACGATCCCCGATCTAAGGCAAAGGTGTAATGATTCTCGATCGTCTCAAACTATGCTCCGATACCATGGCCCAGCGCGTGCCACTGTCAGGATCAACGCCCTCTTAAGTGAGTAACCAACATGATAATCCGCTAGGGATTATTAAGTTGGACACATCCCTTACTAGGTCATCCTGGTACACCTCCCATAAGATGCACTCGGGCTTCGCCTCATCCAGGATCAGTTCGAGAGAGAGAGCACATCACAATAGTGCTCCGATCACATTACAAGTTCAAGTATTAAAGTTTACAAGTCTTGGTTCGCACACTTAGTTCATCACACGGTCACACATCACAGTGTACATCGAAGTCTAGCGAAAGTCTTTCAACATAACATAGTTTATGAGAACGGATACATGGGTGTGCCATAGCCATGTATCTACGGGACATGAGATCCTTCATCACTCCTTATCCGATGAGGGTTCGGGAGCATAGAAGAATCCATGCACAGGACCTACGGTACCTGCAAAACTTAAGATAACACATGGTGAGTACTCGATTGTACTCCACAGGACTTACCCAATATAGTAAATAAGGATTATGCATTTGAGTAGTAGCAAGGAATGCGTATCTTTGCATAAAAGTATTTATACAATAAAGTAAAGGTGATCCATGACTTAGCAGAATTAAGCATAGCATAGGTAATCAAGTTAAGCATTAGCAAAGAGGAACTCTATCTTCCACGAGTCCTGATCTCCAATCCCAACACTAGTCCGTATCTAGAAGTAGAACTTATTACTTTCAAATTTTATACTCGTGAGAGGGTACAAGTTAACCCCACTCTAAAACAAGGTATATCGCCCATAAGACCCATCGGTACAGAAGGGATATCTCGATGCTTCAACCTTTCCCCAACCCGACCAAGATGTCCGATGAAAGGTTCGACTGGATGCCTGGTCAATGTCCCGGACATTCCTGACCTTAATTGATTCGTAGCATAGCGATATTGGTAAGAGAGTCATTTGGTTCACACTACATTCAGTCTTATGTCGTATAATTAATTTATTATATTCAACAAAACTTGTAATATATGTTTCCGCTGAATTATTATGTGCTCCGATGATGGGATGTAATCTTGAGTTGTGGAGGCTATTATGGTATGATACTCAACCTGATCCTAAAGACGAGTTGCCAAGGAGCGCTCCTGGGGAGTCATCGCTGTTGGTTTGCTTAAATTGGATCAGTCAAGTCGATGACACTCGATTTAGGCGAATTAACGTGGCGGGTCTGATGAATTATAAGAAATAGTCACCTAGTAACCTGAGAGTATCCAGTTTATACTGGATCATCCATCACCCATGGCAGACTATCCGTCAACACATGTTGACATGTGTCCCATGCAAGTGTTGCATTGTCACACACAGATGCGCTCGTGCGCTGATGGAGCGTCCGTCATTCACGGCGGACTGTCCATCAAATCACCGCTGACACCTATCTCATGCAGTTTGATGTGGTGTCACGCACACACCACACATGGCCCCACTTGTCATTGGCATCACTCACACACAAAACCCCCACCAGCCCTCTCCCCTCCCTCATTCCCTCACACTCATGTTCAGGAACCAGAAAATGGAGAAAGAGAGAAGAGAAGAAGAGGAGAGGAAAAAGGGGAGGAAGAAGGAGGAGAAGAGGAAGGAGGAGGAGAATGCCCACCCCTGCAGCAAGATGACACCGGCGAGCTACTGCACCTCATCCACACCGTCAAGTTCACCATAGTTGGAGGAGAAGGCCACCCCGAGCACCTTCTTCAACCTCTAGTTCCCATGGAGCCCAAGCTCGATCTCCCTCCATGCTACGTCCCTGACCGAGCTGCTTCATTTGGAGCTTCCCCAAGGCATGGTGAGAACCCCCACGGCATCCATCTTCATCCTCCCTAACCCTGGCAAGTTCTCCCATGAGCTCCATGGCCTCCCATGGTGATATTCACCATTTTTGGTGGACGGCCTTTCCACAGCACATGCATGGCACATCCATTACTAGTAGAAGCTTCCCCACATCACTAGTAAACCATAGAAACAAATCGCACTCGATTTGGAGCCCGGATGCCCCGGGAATCATCTCCAACGTTTTTACACCCGAGTTGTTCGTCGTTTTACCGGATGGTCCGTCGTTCTCACGAACTGTCCGTCGACACCAGTGTTCGTCCTAGCGGAATGCTCCGTCGCACACGTTCATCCCTGGTGGACTGTCTGCCGCTCACCGACTGCCCGCTGTACCACTACAGCACAGCCCCAACTTGTAAAGGTCATAGAAGATGCATTTGAACTCCAAAAATTATGAAATAAGTTTTGTTGTGTTCTTTAGGATATTCTCTATCATCTAGACATAATCTTGACACTAAAAAATATATTTTAATATTGACTTAACATAATACATTTTTAGTCTAATAAATAGACAACTTATTCTCTAGGCATCTAAGGATCATGAACTTGTTGCACCTTGCACTCATAGGAGTTGAACCACACAAGCTTCTCTCATCTCTCATACATAAGAATCTTATACATGTGCATACATATAGGTACGCGGTATCGGAGAGATGCCAAGAGATGTTCCAAGCTAAGGGAACCTTGCTCTTCCAATAGGCAGGCACACCACTACTATGAATCCTATTTTGGATACTTATTGTGTTTCATTATGAGTTATGCATCTCATATAGATTTGGTTAATAACTAAATGATGCTTCACTAAGTTACAATTACTCACCAATTAATTAGAGCCTTCATTTAATCAATGGGTTGGTAGCACTTAATTGCTTACTTGTTTAGCAACGGTAGAAGTTGAGTATGAGAAGGGAACTCATGCTTGCACGAGTAGGATGCTACATCGGGTTAATTAACTACTAAAATGAATAAGGGGATTAACTTGATTCATAGGTAATTAAATATGACTAGGATAATTATAAATCCTTTTGGCAGGTCCTGCCCTATTCAAAAGAGAGTCTTAGTCCTTTCCAAAATCGATTTGTTTCCAAAACAAATTGCGAACGATTTATCAAACAAAAGGCTTGCGAAAAGGTTTTGTTTTATAAAGTCTTGATCCCTTCTAGTTTCAAAAGTGTCACTTTAGAAAGGCTTTGGGAAAACCAATTTGTTTGCGAAAGCTTTACCTTTCAAAAGGAGAAATGATTTCAAAGCAAAACAAATATAAAAACTCTTTGATTCTAACTCGTTTCTTAAAATGATTTGTTTTACCAAATAAAGGTTTTCCAAAAGAATTTGGTCTCCCAAACCTGCCTCAAGGGACCAACCTCAACTTGAGATATAATCTGATGGTCACCTTGTTACTCTCTAATCTTGTGGGGGGTAAAGTCACTGTGAGTGTGGGATCTCAAGTGACATAGCTCGCAGAGCAGCTAAGGACCATTCGTTGGGATAGTGAGTCCGAGTAACCACCCGTATAGATCACATGTCGTGGATGGGGTCGACAAGCCAAGTAACTGATTGCGACCGGTTTATCCATGAAACTAGGAAGAGGGTTGGCGTCGGTCGGGAATGTCCGAGACATTGACCAGGCAACCACTCGAACCTTTCATCGGATATTCTGGCTGGATTAGGGAAAGGTTGGAGAACATGAGGCAACCCTTACCTGGGCACAGGTATGGTGGTTCGTCCCAGTCTCCATGTGGGTACAGTTGTACCCTCTGCGTAGTCTTTCGAAAGCCTAAAGTCCTTCGGGATGGAACTGGTTGTTCCTTCCTCTATACCCTTTGTAGTGTTGATGATGAAACTTGATGATGATATGAATTACATACGTTGAACACTTATCTTGCTACCATGAACCTTTAATGCTAATATTTCTAATTATGAATCATGGGCATGTCATTCTTTCAATGAACCTTGGCGACCATTAAATTGTTTTGAAGGTAAAGGACATTGGCGGCCATCTCACCCCGTCGTTGGTGGCAAAGTGGGTGATAGGCAGGAGCCGTCCAAATTATGGTGGTGATGCCCATGGGTAGGGTAACCACTAGTTATTAGCTATATGAGTGATCCGTAGCATATCAGTGTTGGTAAGATAGTAGTTGGTCTTCACTACATATGATTGCAATGAATCAATGTCTTCTTTAATGTTGTATAATCAATTTGTTAAATTCAATAAGATTTGTAATGTGTTTTCTGCTGAATTATTATGTGCTCCGATGATAAGATGTAATCTTGAGTTGTGGAGGCTATCATGGTATGATACACAACCTGATCCTGAAGAGGAGTTGCCAAGTGCGCTCCTAGGAGAGTCGCCGAGGTTGGTTTGCTTAAATTGAGCTTCTTTTCTTAGGCCTTTTAAAATGTTAATGAACATGATTTTTAGTGAACTAGAACTCCTGCTACATGTTTTAAAAGTTCATGTTAAAATTTAGTCTTGTTTGTATAGATCTGAAACATTGTAATGTTTGGCCTTGATAACTTTTGAATCAACTCTAGGTTAATGAAAGGTCCTAATGGCTAGAGGGGGGTGAATAGCCTATTAAAATTTCTATAACAACACTTAGCAAACCGGTTAGACAAATATGAGGCGAAGCGAGTGTTGCGCTAGCCTACTTAAAAATGTAAGCCACCTACCACAATTCTAGTTTCTATAGTCTCTATCCACACAATGGCTATGTCACTATACTAAGTGTGCTCTCAAAGGCTAACTAAAGAGCCGCACTAACCAAACTAACAAGCTCTCACAATTAGCTACACTAAAGAGCTTAACAACTAGTTTGCGGTAATGTAAACAGAGAGAGCAAAATGGTTATACCGCCGAGTCGAGAAATGAACCAATCAATCACAAGAAAAAATACCAATGAAGACCAATCACCTCGAAATCAAATGATGACACAATAATTTTTTACCGAGGTTCACTTGCTTGCCGGCAAGCTAGTCCTCATTGTGGCGATTCACTCACTTGGAGGTTCACGCGCTAATTGGCATCACATGCCAAACCCTCAATAGGGTGCCGCACAACCAATACAAGATGAGGATCACACAAGCCACGAGCAATTTATTAGAGTACCTTTTGGCTCTCCACCAGGGAAAGGTCAAGAACCCCTCACAATCACCACGTCAGAGCCAGAGACAATCATCAACCTCCGCTCGACGATCCTCGCTGCTCTAATCCGTCTAGGTGGCGGCAACCACCAAGAGTAACAAGTGAATCCCATAGCGAAACATGAACACCAAGTGCCTCTTGATGCAAACACTCAAGCAATGCACTTGGATTCACTCCCAATCTCACAAAGATGATGAATCAATGATGGAGATAAGTGGGAGGGCTTTGGCTAAGCTCACAAGGTTGCTATGTCAATGCAAATGGCCAAGAGGGTAAGCTAGAGCCAGTAATGGGGCTTAAATAGAGAGCCCCACGAATAGAGCCGTTGGCTCTCTGTTTCCTGAAAAGTTGGGGCGACCGGACGCACCTGGTACAGTGTCCGGTAAACAGATGCATGCCACGCGTCGCCTCCATTCAACCTCAGTCGTGGGATCTCAACGGTCGTCTGTCATGCGCCAATGGTCAAGTAGCGACCGGACGCAGCATAGTGAGATGACCAGACGCTACAACGCCTAAGTCCGGTCGTTTCCAGATAGCTCCTCGAGCCTCTGTTTTGCGATCGGACACGTCTGGTCCTTGGTGACCGGACTCGCCTCTGCGTCCGATCCCCTTTGGATCAACTCAATGTGCTACATCAACATACATCATCACTAACCGGATGCAGGCCCTATAGTGTCTGGTCAGCTCTACGCCTATGTGCCATCTGCTGCCATTGACCGAACGCATCGGTCCTGCCGAGTCCAGTGTCTGGTCACACGCAGTGCACCTTCTCGCCTCCGTTTCTTCACAAACTTCTTCTCTTTTGCAAATGTGCCAACACCACCAAGTGTACACCTTGTGCACATGTGTTAGCACTCCACTAGATCCTAAATGCATATGCAATGAGTTAGAGCATCTAGTGGCACTTTAATAACCGCATTTCGATACGAGTTCCACCCCTCTTAATAGTACGGCTATCAATCCTAAATGTGATCACACTCGCTAAGTGTCTTAATCACTTAAACCGAAAAGCTCCTATCAATTTCACCTTTGCCTTGAGCCTTTTGTTTTTCCTTCTTTTCCAAGTCCAAGCATTTGATTATCACCACGCCATCACCATGTCATGATATTCATTTGCTTCACCACTTGGAGTAGTGCTGCATATCTCATAATCACTTTGATAAACTAGGCTAGCACTTAGGGTTTCATCAATTCACCAAAACTAAACTATAGCTTTCAGTTAATCCACTAGGGATTATTAAGTTGGACACATCCCTTACTAGGTCATCCTGGTCCCATAAGATGTACTCGGGCTTCACCTCATCCAGAATCAGTTTGATAGAGAGAGTACATCACAACAGTGCTTAGATCACATTACAAGTTCAAGCATTAAAGTTTACAAGTCTTGGTTCGCACACTTAGTTCATCACACGATCACACATCATAGTCTACATCAAAGTCAAGCGGAAGTCTTTCAACATAACGTAGTTTATGATAACGGATACATGGGTATGACACATCCATGTATCTATGGGACACGAGATCCTTCACCACTCCTTATTCGACGAGGGTTCAGGAGCATAGAAGAATCCATGCACAGGAGCTACGGTACCTGCAAAACTTAAGATCACACAGGGTGAGTACTCGATTGTATTCCGCAAGACTTACCCAATATAGTAAACAAGGATCATGCATTTGGGTAGTAGCAAGGAATGCGTATCTTTGCATAAAAGCATTTATAAAATAAAGTAAAGGTGATCTATGATGTAGCAGAATTAAGCATAGCATAGGTAATCAAGTTAAGCATTAGCAAAGAGGAACTCGATCTTCCACGAGTCCTGATCTCCAATCCCAACACTAGTCTGTATCTAGAAGTAGAACTTATTGCTTTCAAATTTTATACTCTATAGAGGGGTACAAGTTAACCCTACTCGAAAATAAGGTATATCGCCCATAAGACCCGTCGGTACAGAAGGGATATCTCAATGCTTCAACCTTTCCCCAACCCAGCCAAGATGTCCGACAAAAGGTTTGACTAGATGCCCGGTCAATGTCCTGGACATTCTCGACCGACGCCATCCCCCTTGCCAGTTTCACAAATAAGACGGTCACGATTAGTTACTTGGCTTGTCCCCCCCATTGGCGACAAGTGGTCTGTACAGTTTTATGTTCATACTCACTACCACGGATACACGGTCCTTAACCGATAAGCAAGCTATGTCATCCAAGAATCCCCATCTCGCCATGACTGTCCCCCTTGCCGACCAATATTCATACCATACCGAAGTAGAAAAGTGTTGATCCCTTCCCAAGGTGTTGCTTAGTGGATTATCAACCTATCATCACGCGAGTAATGAGAAACCCATCATTAGCTCGACTTCTAAGATCTAAGCATACTAAGCATGATTATTAAACAAGACAAGTATGGTTGATTGGTGTGGCAATATGTGGATAAGGCTTGACATAGGTGATTCCCTCCCGGTTCACTAGTCATATAGTAACATAGCGATGCAATAGATCACCATAGTTCATTATGCACTTGTAAAGCATAGGGATGCATAGGGGCCTGCCTTGGTCATTGCTAGGCTCGATGGCTTCTTCCTTCTGAGGCTCCTCCTCAAAGGGTTCTTTGGGAATTACGTCACCTATACATGCATGATGCTTGATGAGTAAACTGCATAAAGTACATGCTCATGCCATGATTCTTAGTTGATTATGCTTTAGTGACACAAGAGTGTGTGTGCAGCTATACACTAGTGGTATGCTGACTGGTAACTATCGGATAGTCCGGCATGGATGTCGGACGGTCCGGTGGTTATTGGGACTTAGTGGGAGATTGGCTCTCTGGGACCATTAGACTCTCTGAACTAGGGTCGGACCCTCTGGTACGAAGTCTGTGCTCTCGGGAACCTCTCTGTGTAAAACATGATCCTATCAGAAGGTTCCATCAAATGTGGTGGACCATCCATCAGATCAGGTCTGTAGGGTGATGTGGGCTGCTAAGTGTCCAGGCTCCATCGGATACTCCATGTGAGTGACGGATCATCCGGTATGAACTGGCTGCTCTCGGGTTTTTAGTTTATATATCAGCGAACACTCTGGAATATCGACGGACCCTCTACTGTACCAAAATTGTGATCTAAGTTCTCTGGACACTCCTCTGCCTCTGGTGTATAACTCATCAGACACTCCGGTGTTGTGACGAATACTCCGGTGGGTTATAGACGTGTTCTGTGCAGGTGAATAGAGATATTCAGTTCTGTCGGACACTCCGACGATGATGTCGGACCCTCTGCCAATACTGACAATGAACACTTCTTAGCAACTCGAATTCCAAATCTTCTCCCATGGTTGTTGCATGTGTACACCATCTTTAGGGTAGGCTACTAGGGTTCTATGGAGCATATCTAGCTGGTTAGTTCTAGCTACATTGGGTGTAGACTAACTCTAGGCCATAAATCGATATTTCCTAGGTTTTGGCTCCTAAAGATGCAATCGTAGGTTTAGCTTGGTTAGATCCTTACCAAGGGCTACAAAAACAAGACACCAAGCTCTCCAAGGTGATGGAGCAGCTGGATCTCCTCCTTGGTGACTCGAAATCCTCTTCTTCTTGCCTCCTCCTCCTCCTAGCTCCTTATGGCAAGGATGAGAGGGCTCTAGGTGATCTCTACGGCCATCTCTTGCTGCCTCCAAGCTCCAATCCCTTCTCCTTTCTCCTCCTTTCCTTCTCCTCTTCCTTGCTTGAGTGTGGGAGAGAGTAGAGAGAGAGATGAACTAGAGAGAGAGTGAGAGTGAGAGTGAGTGAGTGAGCTAGTGGATGCTCTGCCTTGGTGCCTCCATGAATTGGACAGCCGTGGTGATGTGTGGGACCAAGTGACTCTCAAAGTGACAACTCACATTTCTGCATGGGACGATCCTATCAGACAGTCCGTCGTGGCGGTGGACTCTCCGGTGGTGTCGGGTTACTAACTGACAGAGTCTGAACTTGTCAGCGCATGCAAATGGACTGGCGTATGGTCCGGTGGTGCCGGCGGACTCTCCGTCAATCCAACATTGAGTAGTTTGAATGCAGAATTCAGTTTCTAACTATTTGATTTCAAATGCAAGGATGCTCATGATGCCGATGCTCACAATGATGTCAGGACCAGGTCGTGACAGGTTCCATCTCGGACATCCCCTGAACAACGCTTAAGGTTCGCTTGTCAAGGAAAAAAAAGGATGAAATGCCTCGAAGAAATCAAAATGCCTCTACGACGTAATGGGCCAGGTCACTTTGTAGAAGTCCGGCCCAAATTCATCGGAACCAGGACTTGCACAGGTATGCATGTGCGAAAAGCCCAGACCCGCAGTAATTTCCTCCTGAGTGTAGTATGCATCCAGCCCATCAAGGAGGGGAGCCGTATAAATCGCTAAGCTCAAAACGTCAGGTTGTGGGCCGAGGTGAACCAAGCAAGTTAGTTATTAGAGGGGAAAATAAAAAATAAAAAAGGGTGGATTTTGTTCCCACGTAACCGTTGATTGAGAGGCATAATAAACATGCAAAAAGACCTACTGTTCTCATCTCCCTCCAGAGCATGCGAATCTTGCTGCGTTGCGTTGCGACCAGCGCATGATCTCTTCTTGGATTGGATATTGCTGGCCAGAACATTGGTGACTACACTGTACTAACTACTGAGCGGAGGGTGAGCTCTGGCTGGGCCAGATCGAACCAGTCTTCTTCAATGTTGTGAAGAAGTCGAATGACGATCTTGCAGTCCGTTTTCACGTTGAGAGATGGACCCGGCTTCCTGCACAGCACCCCTTGTTCTCTTCTTAATCCAAAAGACCAAAGAAGTTTGAAGTTGTGACATTACAAGAGTCCAAGCGGCAGAGACTGTGTCATGGAAGAAAGGGAGATGTGCCCATGAGCTTACGAAACGGAAGACTGAAGGTTTAAGGACAGAGGCCAGAGGTGGAACGTGAGTGTTTTCAGAAGATTATTTATAGACATGGAATCGATAGGATAGAAGACGCACTTGCAGGTGGAGCGTGCGTGTTTTCAGCAAGTTACTTGTCATCATCCTTTACTAGAAAAACATGTGCGCACATTAAGCGCAAACGGCACTGTGTTAGCCTTTTCTGTTATCGGCAACTGCACCTGTTTCTAGTTTCAGAGATTCAGAGACAGCACGTACTAATCAATCAGCGCGCTAGATAAGAAACATGCATGGTGGTCCATGCAAGATGCGATAGTCTGTCGCTACATGACGGAAAACACTCCTGCTACCGCGGAAAATAAATGGCAAAGTAGCAAACAGCTAATCTCTGGTACCAGTACCTAGTGTAGAATTTCGATCAAGGCCCGACCATGCATCCACGCCACTAGCTAGTCAGCTACAGGTGGCACTGAAAGTTCACATCGTTCTGTCCATGATTGCTCCCATATAAGAAGACAGTGGCCTCAGTTGAGTGACGCTCAATTTAAGAGCATCAGCCAAAGTACGCGGTGTTCTTCTACATGTGAGCACAGTCGGATCGGAATAACATGCACACATTAGCTAGCGCTAGAAACCAACCATAACACGGTGGATCCCGCGCGCCTGCTTTGAGTTTGAGAATAACTAGTGTGCACTGCAAATTGTTCCTGCAGAAACTTCGTCGAAAGGAGAATAAACAAAACCGAATTGCAGAAAGGGTTCTTCCGAAGATGCAGGGCATGCAAATGGTCTCTCTTGTTTTGTAGGAACCCAAAACTCCACTAAACTGAAGGCCCACCCGGATCGCTTGGCCACCATGCAAGCCCACAATACAATCTGCAGCAATCTCCTTCAGTTTCGAGAGCGTCATTATCTGTGTGGCAGCTAATGAGATGAGCGTCAGTATCTCTCCAAGGAAGTTTTGGAGTCAGTGACCAGATCCACTCGTCAAGAAATATTTCCAGAATATCCTCGTGAATAAATTACTACTCTTCACAAGGTGTGTTTCGCCTTACAGGACAAGGCTTTGAGATGTTTTCTTTTGTTGGCTCCACTAATATTTCACCTAGCTATGCGATTCAAATTTATAAGCATAAGTAACTACTTTTGAATACAAAAAAAAAACTACTGTAATGATAAGAGTTTTTTGTGTGACAAAAAACTTTATATTAACAAACTAATTATTGGCTAAAGGTTTGTCCTAGTGAAATATGCCTAATACTGATCCGTACGCTTTTGAACGAACCATTGATATACCGCTAGAGCTAGACAAACACAAAACGATAGATATGATGGCATCATGCGCAAAAGGCAAAAGCTTTATCTTGGGACATGCAGTCAACTGAGCTAAACACCAGTGGATATATACCCGAGCTCATGTAAATATATGGCCACTAGAAGTGAAAGTATGCATCTCCCAGAACATGTACAAATTAATTGAAGCAAACAAGCAGAGTATTACTGCAACTTCGTCATGGACGGTTGGACACTTTTCATAATGCGATCGAGATGCACAAAAGCCACCGTGGTTTTGCTCACTGATCTTCAGTGTTGCAGTAGCTTGTAAGATGACAATACTTTCGAACTAATTAACCAACAAACACATAGCGACACACGCACACACACTTCTAATTAAGCTGTGGTTGCCACGCACGGACCGGGGTGCTTAGTTTTCGACCCTACCTGTTGTGGAGAGCATCCGGGCAGCTTGGAATCTGGCGCTTGTCGTCTCCGACTCCGATCCCAGTGGTGGAACTGGAAGGCGATGATGAGCGTCCGGCGGCGGCGCCTTGAGGCTTTGGCCGGGAGCCCACGATGGGTATCGTCCCTGCAGCCACGGCCACGCTTGTTGGATGCCGCCGCGGCAATGGAACCGCGGCCGCTAATATTTTAGTGTCGCCATGGAGGCACGCCCACGCCAGGACCAGGCACATGACGATGGGTGCCGCAAGGCAATGTCGTCGTAGGAGTGGCCGTGCCCGTGCACGTGCCGCAGGGTATCTTCTTGGCGGTCTCTTATTCGTCGCTTGCATCGACGTTTGCGCTAGCTCTTCTCAGCCAGCTCTGCAGGGGGATAGAGAAGGGGGTCAGGAGGAGGAGCAGGAGGAAGAAGAAAGAAGAAGAGGAATTAGCTATGCTATAGCAGCAAAACAGCTGCAGCTGCACGCCACTGATGACCATTCTGTTTCTCCGCATCGATACAAAATAATGTGCGCGAGCAGCGGGAATCAAGGAGTAATGCCGCCTCGCTCAAGCGTTCCAAGAGGGCTTTGCGCGGCATCATATACTAGTAGTACAAGCCACTGGTAGTATGAAAAGGCTAGTAGGAAAGCAAGTGACGTGGTCTGTTTCTACTGCTTGACTTAGAGTTTAGAGGGCGTAGTTAAGGTAAGACCAGCCGGCCGGCTGATCCTGATCACGCCCAACTTAAAAATCACGGTAATAAACTAAGTCCCTACACATATATGGTAAGTATCTGGTTATAGGTCATTGCATGCCTGACTGCACCTTAATAAGATACACGAACCATCCACCACAGTCCAGGTCTCCGGACTCCAGGACCACCTCCCCTTGGTGAAACTACTCCTTGTTTCTAAAAAAGTGACTATAAATAATACTACTCTCCCCGTCTCTAAATTAATCAATTTCTAGAATTATCTTAAGTAAAAATATATATATATAACTGAATTTATAGAAAAAAACAAATATTTAGGACACCAAATAACTACATTATAAAAATATAATTTATGGTGTATTTAATGATACTAATTTGAAGTAATAAATCTTGTGACTATTTTTTATATAAATTCAATTGAACTTAATTTTTTTAACTTAAGATAACTCTAGGAATTGATTTATTTAAAACAGAGGAAGTACTTCATTATTGTCCCTCAGTGCTCCTTCTAGTCTCGAATAAGTCCCTATGCTTTAAAAAAAATTGGTTGTATGAACTACACTCTCCATCTTAAAATACAAGATAAGTAATTTTAGAACCAAATATAAGAAATCTAGCTAAAGACTAAATTGTTCCTCACTATTAGTTACTTTGGTTGTCAACTTACTTCATTTTCTAGGAACATATAGTTCAAAAAGACATGCATGCATGCATGTTATTGTTTCGACTACTGATTATAGAAGTCATTTTGCGGAAGATGGTGTTTAAAAGACATACATAGATGGGTTTAAAAGATAGGCACGTATTGATAGAGTCGAACAGTCCAGAATACCTTATAATTTTTGGATGAATTTAAAACCTTCGATGATTTATAATCATTCTGAACTTGGATCATAAATTACTTTTTTTATATGTAATCCTGAATGTTAGAAGAGAGAATTCCTTATTTGACACCAAACAAATGACTCGTTCCTTTCTTGGCCTTCAAAAAATTTTCGTTCCCTATTTCACACCGAGTTCATCTTTCATTCCTTATATGACACTCTGTTCGATTTCCCATCCGTAAACCGTTAACTGCCATGTGAAAAGATGATTTTGCCCTTGTGGGCCCCACCACCCTTCTCCCTCCTCTCCTCCCTCCTGTCGTTCGACTTGGAGCCGTTCGAGGTGCCGGACTTCCCGGTGCGCGCGGTTGTCAACAGGGCGACTTCGCTCGGGTTCTTTCAGTGGCCAGGGATGGAGAGGTTCCAGCGGGAGACGCTGGAAGCCGAGGCTAGCGCTAACGGCCTGCTCGTCAACACGTGCTCGGCCTTGGAGGTCGCGTTCATCGAGGGCTACGCGCCACCTGAGGAGAAGGCCGCCGTGTACGCGCTCAACCACGACGCGAGCCCCTCGGCGCGCCTCGCCGCCAACCAGTGGCTCCTCGCGCTGCAGCGGTCTCCGCAGGCGTGGGCGGTCACTACCTCCCTCCTGGCCGGCCCGGACCCGCCCCGCCCTCCGACCTCCTCTTCTTGGCGCGCAGATGCTCGCCAGAAGATCCGATCCCCACCCCGCGCGCTCCGGGCTCGGCTCGGCTGCGCCGCAGCTCCTCGACGCGCTACTCATGGCCACGCTGGCGGTTCTGCGCCGCCCGCCCCGCGCCCATTGCTCACGCAGATCGCTGGCCTTCGCCGAGCTCACGCTCCGCGCCGAGGGCGGCGTCGACGGCCTCTTCGCGTGGATGTCGTATCGCCGCCCCCGCGGCTTGGAGCTGCTCACCATGCTCCACGAGGAGGCTGCGCGAGACTGTGGCGGTGACACGGGGTCGACGCCGCCCATGCGTGCCGGTTCACGCGCTGAAGCTGCTCACGCACGCGCGCCCGCCGTGCTCGAAGTTCCTCCACGGGCAATCCGAGAAGTGCTCGGCTTCTTGACGCGCGCTGCGGGTGGAACTCGACGCTCGAGGCCATCTCCAACGACGATGCGGCTGGCCGACCGGCCGCGGTTCGGCCGACCGATTCTGAACGAGGCGCTGGTCGTGGGACGTGCTCGGCGTCGGCGTCCGCGCGCCGGCGTGAAGGTCCCGCCACGCGCGTGATGCTCCTGAATCCGTGGACCCGATGGTGGTGCGCGGTCGGGAGGGGCGATGTGGAGAGGGTGGTGGCGAGGTGATGGACGACGGGCCA
Organism: Miscanthus lutarioriparius; assembly: GCA_904845875.1. Classification (NCBI taxonomy): domain Eukaryota; kingdom Viridiplantae; phylum Streptophyta; class Magnoliopsida; order Poales; family Poaceae; genus Miscanthus; species Miscanthus lutarioriparius. The sequence goes on from CAJGYO010000005.1 coordinate 99,724,234, forward strand.
CCGGCGAGGCGCGGGCGGGCCAAGGCGAAGGAGCTAGCCCACAGTAAGGTGGCCGCGGTGACCAAGGGCGGTTCGTCGGACGACGTGAAGAACATGCTCCTGCATGGGAGAGGGGTGGTGGGGCCCACAAGGGCAAAATCGTCTTTTCGCATGGCAGTTAATGGTTCATGGATGGAAAATCGAACGGAGTGTCGTATAAGGAATGAAAGATGAACTCGGTGTCAAATAGGGAACGCAAATTTTTGAAGGGCCAAAAAAGGAACGGGTCATTTGTCTGGTGTCAAATAAGGAATTCTCTCATGTTAGAAATTCCCTTGAAAACCAGTTTCGTAAGTACTCCTATATAAGCAACGACGGCGACCACTCCGGCGCCGTCGTCCATGCCCCGCCGTCCGGCCCCAGCCGGCGCCGGCCACCGTAGATCGACGGTTAGTCGTTCCGGCGCCATCGACCACAGATTTTCTTCCTCTAGGGACTGAGGGCCGCTTAGGTTTTCTAGGTCGGGATCACGTTTGTGTCTGTGCCTTTTGTCGCGCAGTGCACCTTTGTATTTACCCTCCTGCTTCCGTTCATGGAGGCGACTGGAGGTGGCAAGATGGGGGACGGGAACATCCCTAACCCTAATGTCGAGGATCTCAGCGGCAGCTGCACCTGACTGAAGGGGAGGTGGTCGTTGCGAATTTCACCGACGATGAAGAAGAAGATGCACCACCACACGTGGAGTGGGCGATCGTTGGGAAGGTCCTCTCCCCGACGCCTGTCCACGTGCAGACGGTGTGGTAAGCAATGAGGCCGGCATGGGGCAACCCGGTTGGCCTCAAGCTCCGAGCGATCGGGGAAAAGGGCGACAACCTGTTTGTGGCGAAGTTCGGGTGCCGCGTCGATATGGAGCGGGCTCTGGCAGGTACGCCATGGATGGTGGGGAGGTATGTAGTCATCTTGCAAAGCTATGACAAGAAGCTGAGTGCATCAGAGATCATTTTTTATCACATGGAAATGTGGGTTCGCATCTTGAATTTGCCGCTTGGATGGATGAACCAGTCGAAGGGCTCTCGGGCCATGAGTTTGATTGGCAGAGTGGTGAAGATGGATGTTGATGCGGATGGCAAAGCCAGTGGGGCGTTCCTGCGAGCCCATGTGGCTGTTGAGATTGACAAACCTTTGAGGTGTGGGGTTCTTCTTCAGATGAGCAAGTCAGAGGAGCCGTGTTGATTCAATATATAGTATGAGAAGCTTCCATACCACTGCTTCGCTTGTGGAGTAATTGGTCATTCAGAGGTAGAGTGTCTTCACCCGGTCGGCCGTGATGAGCAGGGCAAGCTACCGTATGATATCCAGCTACGAGCACCGAAGGAGAGGAGAAGACGACCGCAATCCTTTGCTGGTGCAGCGGCTAAATCCTTTGGAAGTGGTTTGTCCTCTGCTGCAAGACCTCCGAGGACACATTTTAGCAAGTCGGGTGATTCTCGGTCTTCGGTGGGCAATGATGGATCACATCAGTCATCTGAATTTGTGGGGGAAACGGATGAGCAGGAAGTTCAGTCACCTCTCAAACAGCCAGCAGACATGGCACCGAAGGCGAAAGGGAAAGCTGGCTCTGGGGTGCATAGACAACTTGACCTGCAAGCTGTGGGGTCAGATCGACCACTACTGAGGAAGAGGAAATCGAAACAAGGGGGGCAAGCCTTGCATACCCCGGATCTGAACGTGCCAGTGGGCTCAAATGCCATTGTCCCTGTTGGTTTGGTTAGTTCGAGAGTAAACCAGCTGGATATAGGCACAGAGAGCAGTAGAGGGTCGTTGGAGGAGACACTGAAGAAACAAAGGAGAGGGAGTTTCACACACAATGCGCGACCGGCGGCGGCTGCGAATGTCAGCCCCTGCCGGGCACAATGAAAATCCCCTGTCTGAACTGCCGGGGCCTCGGGCAGCCCAAGGCAGTTCGTGAACTTAGTAGCTTGTGTGAGCTACACCGCCCATGGATGGTCTTCCTATCGGAGACTAGATTTTTCAACAATAATGTGGATAACTTGGTCAGAACCTTGGCCATGTGCAAATGGGGCGGGAAATTCCCGTACCGACCGACACCGTATACCGCATTAACCGATCGCATAAGATTTTTGCAGGAAAAACAGGAAACGGGAAACCAACACCGTATTTTAGGCAGGAACGGGAACGGAATCAGTTAAGGAATTTTCCCGACCGTATTCACGGTTCCCGTATTCTGGCAGAAAAATTCCCGGCAGTATTCCTGTATTTTGTACACCTAAACCTCATATTCAGCCCACTGATTGATGCAGCCCACGAAACCTCCCGCTCCCCCGCGCCACAGGCCCAACCCACTCCCGTCCGCTACTCCCTCCCGTCCGTCCCAAAAATGGCGGCCAAACCCTATCCACTATCCTCGAGTCCCCGACTCGGCGACTCCCGTCCCATACGACGCCGCCTCTGCCTCTCTGCGAGAGCGAGACTGCCCGGCTGCCCCTGGCGACTGCGAGCGGCCGAGCGCTGCGCGCCTACGCCGCTGCCCCCGGCCGGCGATGGGCAAGGAAGGGGCTAGCGGCGGTTCCCGTTTTGTGTTACTGCTTCCCGATCGTAATCGACACGTTCCCGTTCGAAATATTCCGTTCCCGATATCCCGTAATACCGGTTTCGTTTTCCCGTTCGGCCTTCCCATTCCCGTTTCCGCTCCCGGCAAAAAAAATACAGGAGCGAGAATGGTTAAGACATTTTCTCGACCGTTTTCGTCCCTACACATGGCAGGGGGGTTTGGCGTGGGGAGTTTGGGCCGTGGTGGAGGTCTGGCGTTGCTATGGAGCCAGGAGGTGGAACTGAAGCTAGAAAGCTATGACAAACTACATATGGATGTCACGGCCAGGCTAGCTTCGCGGCAAGACATAGAATGGTGTTTCACAGGTTTCTATGGTGAAGCCAGACGAGAACTTCGTTATCGGAGTTGGGAACTTCTGAAATTCCTAAAAACTACAAGTACTCTCCCGTGGCTGTGCGCGGGAGATTTTAATGAGGTGCTACATGCTAGTGAGCAAATTGGTGGGCAAGGTCGCTCGGAACGCCAGATGGAGGGGTTCAGGGAGGCGGTGGAAGAGTGTGGCTTTGTCGACCTAGGCTTCATCGGATTGCCATACACTTGGGATAACAGGCAGCCGGATGACACAAATGTGAAGTGCCGATTAGACCGAGGTTTGGCGACCGATAGCTTTCTGAATACATTCCCTTCAATCAAAGTATGGCACATTCAGACCACGGAATCCGATCACAGCTGTTTGGTTCTGGAATGTGCAAGCGAAGAGAATCGGAGAAGGAGAAGACAGCGTGCGTTCCGCTACGAGAATATGTAGCGGAGGGACCCGACATACCGTCAGGTCGTCGAGGCAACCTGGAGAGACCTGGACAATCTAGCGGACCTGAGCGAGCTTTCTCGACGGCTGGGAAATGACGAGGACGTTAAGGGACTGGGACCGGTCTACCTTTGGCTCTGTCCGCCAGGAGCTGAGCAGCTTGCGGAAGGAGTTGGAGGAGGTGAGGGGTGCGTCTCTGCGATCAGGACAGACGAGGAAGGAAAAACAACTCATGTCGCGGATATCTGAACTCTTGACGAGAGAAGAGATTATGGAAAAACAGCGTGCTCGCATCGAATGGCTGAAGGAAGGGGACAGAAACACTGCATTTTTTTCAGGCTAAGTCAAAGGAACGGGCACGTGTTAATAAAATCTCGGCCTTGAGAAGGGAAGATGGCTCCATTGCAACTACTCAGGAGGTGTTGGAGACCACTGCGATGGAGTTCTATGCTAATCTCTTTACTCGCCAGGAGGTGCTTGATCCAGGACCTGTCCTGGAACACGTGATGGAGAGGGTCACACTGGACATGAATGAGGAGCTGCTGAAACCTTTTACGGCCAAAGAGGTGAGGCGCGCGGTGTTTATGATGGGTGCAAACAAAGCTCCCGGACCCGATGGGCTGACCGCTGGCTTCTATCAATTTCACTGGGAATTGTTGGGGACTAGTATTACAGCAGCGGTTCTGGAATTCCTGAACGGGGGCACTTTGCCTGATTCTATTAACAGCACAACAATTGTGCTCATTCCAAAGGTGAAGAACCCGCAAGAAATGAAGCAATTCAGGCCGATCTCGCTATGCAACGTGATATATAAGATATGCTCCAAAGTGCTTGCGAATCGGCTAAGAGTGATCTTGATGATGTGGTGGCTGAGGAACAAAGTGCATTTGTCCCTGGGAGGCTAACAACTGACAATGTCCTAATCGCCTATGAGTGCACACACTATCTTCAGAGAAAGAAGGGGAAGACGGGTGCATGTGCAATAAAGCTCGATATGGCGAAAGCATATGATCGTGTTGAATGGGAATACTTGCGCCAAATTATGCTGAAATTGGGTTTTAACGAGACTTTCGTCTCTCTTGTGATGAGGTGCGTGACATCAGCCTCGTTTTCCATTAAGGTTAACGGAGTTCTTACTAGTGCTTTCAGTTCAACAAGAGGCATACGGCAGGGGGATCCCATTTCACCATACCTATTCCTGCTATGTGCGAAAGGACTGTCATCACTTTTGAAGTCTATTGGTCCAATGCAGTTATCCAGAGGTGTTCGCGTGGGTGTCCACGCTCCATGGGTATCGCATCTTCTCTTTGCAGATGATTGTATTGTTTTTTCAGAAGCGTCGCAGAGAGGGGCTACTAGACTTCAAAATATTTTAGACATCTACAGCCGTGGCTCAGGGCAGCAGGTGAACAGAGAAAAGTCGGCTGTATTTTTCAGTAAGAATTGCTTGGAGGAATTAAAGGAGGTGGTCAGAACTGAGCTGCACATTGATACTGAAGCTCTATCTGATAGATACCTCGGCCTCCCAATAGCTTTAGGACGGTCTACTACTGAATCCTTTGATTACTTGCCGTCAAAGATTAAAGGGTTGGTCGGCTCTTGGAGTGGTAGGGAGGCTAGCAGCGCTGGGAGAGAAATCCTTCTAAAATCAGTGGCGCAAGCTTTGCCAACCTATTCGATGAGCTGTTTCTTGCTTTCGAAAACCACCTGTAAGAAGGATCCACCATTGCAAAAACTATTGGTGGGGAGGGTCAGGAGATAACCGTGGCATTCACTGGCTAAATTGGGAGGGTCTGACTCGACACAAATCAGAAGGTGAAATGGGTTTTCGTGATTCGAACTTGTTTAACAAAGCCATGTTGGGTAAGCAAGGGTGGAGGTTGATCACCCGACCTGACAGCTTGTGCGCCAAAGTGCTTAAGGGTCGGTATTTTCATGATGAATCTTTTATGAGCAGCACGCGGAAGAAACATGCTAGCCATACATGGAGATCGATCCTTGCTGGAAGAGAGGGCTCGGTGAAGGGACTTATCAAGCGAATTGGTGACGGCAGATCGACGAACATTTGGAACTATCGATGGATCCCAATGCATTTTGATGCGCGTCCGATCACACCTAGCGCTGGACAAGACGTCAGTCTGGTGTCTGAGTTAATGACAGAAGACGTGCGCTGGGATGAAGATGTTATTCGGGCTGTCTTCCTTCCTATCAATGCTCGAGCTATACTCCGCATCCCTGTGCGTCCGCAGGAGGAGGACTGGTGGGCAAGCATGGTGAGTATACAGTTAGGTCTGCGTACAGAAAACTGGCTGCTCCCCAAGAGTCTTGGAAAAGAATTTGGAAGCTGCAAGTCCCGCCAAAAGTGAAAGTATTCTGGTGGCGAGTCCTTCACGAATTCATCCCAACGAAGGACACCTTTAACCGAAGACATATCGAACCAACAGGGTTTTGTGACATCTGTGGGGCTGAAAGAGAAACTATTAAACACACCCTAAAAGAGTGCACAATCGGCAGGATGTTTTGGCGGGAGATGAGAACTCTATCAGGTACCAAGTTGCCGTGGCTACATCCTCTCATCTTAATCGGTCGCCACGAAAGAGAAGTAATAAAAAAATGATAAACTAGGCAAGGTGAGAGACAACTGATCTGGAGGCATGCACGGTTAGCCTTGTGCTGTGCGTGCGTTTTTTGTGTAGCCGGCTAATGCATGGGACTAGAGCTTGATGACGTGATAAGTCCATGGTTAGTAACGAAACTATTCCCGTGGTCAATCTCTTCAATTACTCCTCTTTCCTAGAAAATGTGATGTTCTAGGATTCAAAAAATATTCCAAAAAAACATGATGTTTTATTTATCTCTTGAACGTTGAACCTACTATATCAGCTCGAGATTCCGACCTGCATGTCTCCATTAAAGTTTTAGCCCAAAACGAAATGCCTTATTGGTGGCCCATCTAGAGATCACGGTTCTCCCAGCCCACCAGCCCAGTAAACATGAGCCCCAGCCACCTGCGCCTCCGTCTCGCGTGCGGACGGCGGGTCCCCCTCGCATCTCGTCCGTGATTGGTGGTGGGCTGCAACCGCATTGATCGGCGAGCGCGCAATCCTGCAGAGCAGCACAGGGCAGTGGCACACAGGCACACGCCAACGCCACATAGCACTGCAGTCTGCAGATACATGAGGCTGTTCAAAATTTCTAATACCCCACTATTCCTGACTTTAACTGTTTGTGGGTACATCAGCACAGCATATTGTTTTGAAAGCAAGGAATAGAGGAATTGCCCGCAATGCATATCACTTATTTGATCAACGATGTATAGTTCATGTCCATGTGGAGATTTGTTACAACCGGCTAATCTGCTATAGATGCGCCTGTTCTGTTGCTGGATTGGCAATAGTAGTGCCGTGTGCAAAGTGCTCTGGAGAGCAATTAGCGGCAATGGGTCAATGAAATATCTCAAATAAATTAATGAACTTATCCTCGCTTTTTTTGTGACTACGGGCCGACCTGCGCTTTCGGGCCTGTAACTCGGCTGCAGCGCCTCCCAGAATCGGCCCACTAGCCTCACAAGGCCTCCTCCTCCTAGCAAGCCCACGCAGCGCTTGTTCCCTGACAAGAAGACCTCCGACTCACTCGTGGTTCGTTCACCTCTCCGTCTCCGGTCCGCAGCGCGCTCCTCCAACGCCGGCATCCGCGTAGTCGCCGGCGCCGCCCGCGCTTGAAGCTAAGGATCCCTCCTCTCCGCCGCTCGGAGACTCAGTCTATTGAGTTCCAGTTCAGGCAGGACTACACAGCGCGCAAAGAAACAACGCCACCGGCGGTACGTAACCTAACCCCTGCTGTCCTGCACCTGAAGCCATGCTCCTCTGCTCTCCTAGTAGCAGCTTTTTATGATCTTCACGCCGTGTTTGTCTATTACTGTCGATTTTTATTGCGCTATGGCCTGGGGGAAATTCGTGGAGCAAGCTATTGGTATTCTTGTGCTGATTGGTTTCTGGGGCATATCGTCGAGCATGATGTGCGGTTCTGGGGAGGAGCCTATGAGTATTTATCTCGGCTGTGACTGAAGTAGACAAGTAGCTAGCGCCGAACTTTGATTTCCTGAACTCCTTGTGCTGCAACATTGTAGTAAGCAAAGTTTTTTTTTTTCCTCGCCATTTTGAATTGGAGAAGGTTGCTGTCTGGCGTGCAAGGTATACATTGATTTGTAAACCCACGTCTGCTAATTAAATTAGGAATAAGTGGATTACCATAAAGATGCCTTGTTTAGCATCATAGCATGTGCTTTCATGTTTCATCTGTCATGGTTGCACGTTTATAAAGTGCAGACCAGGACCAGTTTTGCAAATAGACATTCTGCTAATACCTACAGTACACCTTTCCCCTGAGTCCCCAGCATACTGCTCATACTATATTTGTACTCATTGGGTAGCCTGTTTATCTCACTGCACTGTATCCTGATGTCGGGGTCTGATATCTGGTGCAATTTGGTGGTGACATGTTCCTTTTTCCTAATCTAGAATAGAATGGGTGGTTCTTGTTCATATTTTCTTGATCAAACAGTCATTTGAGTGAACATATGTGCACTAGGCCCATGGATGGTAGAATTTCCGGTCTTTGTATGGCACATTTTGTCCTGGGTCAGAAAGGTGATTGGATATTAGACTGTCAATTGGTTATATGTTGTGATATTTTTTTCAATTTTAATGTTCAGCAGATGGACGCTGAACAATAAATCAATGCATAAGTTCATGTATGTTAATCCTGAACTGTGACTCTCTGTAATTTCGTTGCCTTTGGTAATGAAATTCGGTTTTACCGGTGTGGAAAAAAAATGTATGTTAATCCTACTGGACTGCTCAGGCTATAAACTAATTCACACGTATCAATACTTTGTTATGGTTAGATTAGCATATCCTTAATTTGGAAATGAATAGGAACGCTGTGCCTAATTGTTCTCATTTCAGAAACCAGGCAGGAGGCATTCAAAGCAAGTTACAGTTATCTCTGAACAGCTGGACCTCTTACCAACCTCAGCCACATCAGTGGAATTTATCTGTCAGCAAAGAAGCCAAGGATCAAGATGGCACTGCGACGGGCACTAGGATGGTCGGAAGGTGAGGTTATGCGACCAGAGTCAAAGCCCTGCTCCCGATTGATGCGGCAGACTGCTGGCATCTTCTCCGTTGGCGGTGGTCTGGCTTTCTGGGTGCTCTGCCGCCTTCACTATGGTCAATGTTCCTATCCATCCTGCTATCTCCTTAAAGCTTTTTGTTTAACTCCTGCATCTTGTCAGCAGTAGTTTTCTTTCTCGTTGGGGTCAACCTAGAACTCATACCATTTGGCCCCGTTCGCTGGTCTGAACTTTGGCTGAAACTGGCTGAAAAACACTGTTCCGGCTGAATTGGTGTGAGAGAAAAACACTGTTCCGGCTGAAAAAACAAGCCGAACAAGCCAAACTTTAAAACAAGCGAACGGGCCCAGCTGAGACTGTCTCTATTCTGTAGGTCCAAGAATAACTGTTCCAAGGAGTCTCAGGTGGGCGTCATGCGGAGCAGTCTCTATGAGCGCGACATCAGCCTTGCTTGTGCGGCTCTTTAGCCCAGAGTGTGAACCTCAAAACATAGCTGCCTTTGACAAACCTGAACTAAAGGCCGAATAGCATAGTCGAAAATTGGTGTTAAATCTACCAAGACCTATCCAAGTTTTTGTCCTTATAATAATCCTGGCAGTTCCTGTAAGATACTTTTGCATGATATACAAATCGCCATGAAGTGTTATGTAATGTCATCATTTGAATTAGCATTACTGGCTACCATGTATGGTAGATTTACATCCGTTAAGTTGGTAAGTGTGAGATAGTGTAGATGCTCTGAGATTGAAACGTTGTATCGCTGGAATTCAGAAACTGTAGTTGGATTTTTTTTTCTTTATATATATATAAGAAAAATAACGATCTACATACAATGTCACGATCTATCACACGACAAAAAACATCTGCCCTTATAAAAGAGTTGTGGACAAAAAACATCTGCCCTTATAAAACAGCTGGTCTGAGCTCTGAGGTAACCACGCACTCAGACCTCGGCCTTGTGCTCGGGCCGGTGCGTGAACTCGAAGTCCACATGGACGAAGGCGCGCTCGACCTCGGGCAGCTGCTCCAGCTTCTCCTGCAGCGACTCGCCGATGTCGTGTGCCTGGCTGAGCGGCATGTTGCCCGGGAGCACGATGTCCACCTCCACGAAGTAGTGCGTGCCGAAGGTGTAGGCTCGCACCGTGTCGATGTGCTGGATCTCCTCCTGGTGGTTCCAGATCAGGTACGTGAGCTTCGTCAGGTACTCAGCCGGCGCCGACTTGCCGATCAGCGTGCCCACGTTCTCCAGCACCGTCCGCGCCCACGTCGTGATCGTGTACAGCGCGATCTACATTTTTCACGGTTCATTGCAGTTAGTTTATTCTGACGACACTGTTCTACAGTAGTTCGCAAAATTTAGATGACAGTACTGCAACTCTGCTTACCAGTATGGCGCCAACTGGGTCCATCCACCATTTGTACCGGACGGCGAGCAGCGCCGAGGCCAGGCCGATCGAGTTTGTGATCACGTCGAAGAAATGGTCCTGAGCGTACGCCCTCACGATCTCGTTCTTGAACGTTCGGCAGTAGAGCATGAGGAATAACTTCACGACCGCAACAGAGGACATGCTGCTGACCATCCAGATCTCTTGCTTGAGCCCGAATTTCGCGTGCTCCTGATTGGGTCATCGCATAGGCAACCAAGTCAGACATAAGATTTAATGTTACGATAATTGTGAACCACAGATCATGTACCTGAGTTATGAGCTGGCGCCCTGATTCGATCAGCACTTGGAAACCAAGTGTGCCCATTATTGATGCGAAAATTATTATTCCCTGCAACAAATGTCAAATTATTCAGTTTGCCGGCAACAAAAGTCGACAGTCTGAATGATCTAGGTATTGTGGAACTCAGAAATACGCCAGTGAGTAGCTCATTCTAGCTATGCTTTCTGAGGTAAACTGATTCTGAGGAATGGACAAGAACACAAAAGTTCAGAACTGACAGATGAGTAGGCTTTCTAATGTCATGCAAAATAGGTATCATCTTTAGTTTATATACGATAAAAATCAAACAAAGTAATTCGGTTTGACGAACAATGTCCTTACCACTGGTTGCATGCGCCGCTTTCCAATCGGATAGTTGTACTTATTGGGCCTTTTCATTTTGTGCGCCGTGTACCAAAGTATGAACCCTGACAGGAGGTCCAATAGAGAGTCCAGGGTCGACGCTATAACCGCCATGGATAAACTTTCGATTGAAGCAACGACTTTTGTGACAAAGAGGATCAGATTGATTACATTCGACACGTTAATAGCAAACCTCTCGCTCTTTGCCAACTGCTTCTGCTCTTCCTGAGAACAGACGAAGCAGGTATAGTTCACACCATATATCTTATAATAAGGGAAACAACATCGATGGTCTCGGTGCATATTCCATAATCGCATAAAACTGTACATAACGGTAAATCTGTAGTTGGGCTTGCACCTCGGAAGGAGCATTCTGATCTACGCCACCAAGTTCGTTCATGGTCTCCATTTCGCTGAAATCCTTCAGTAGATTTTCCTGTTTCTTGTAGTACTTTGCGATCTTCCTCTGCTTCCCTGAGATGAGGAACTGAACTATCAGAGGTGGTGCAGGACAAAACAGAACAAAAGGAAAAACAATGATCGATTAACCAAAGGTAACTTGGAAAACATCTTGTCCAACCAAAGGGTTGAGCTTCCTATATACTCCAGCATCATCTTTTATTAAGGGCACGCAAAGTGCTTTGCCAACTGACTTTTACGCACGAGATGATCCAGTCTTACCACACATTTGAAGACATAAGAAGCAGCTTGTATGAAACACAGTGAGAGTCTGAGAGGTAATTTGTGATGGCCAAATGCACATTATCGGCTATGCTTGCAGTCAGGAGTCTGAGAGGTAATTTGTGATGGTCAAATGCACATCATCGGCTACGCTTACAGGCAGGATTCAGGACATCGGTATGATCATGGAGACAAGAACAGTCATGTCCACCAAATCAAAGATTAAATTAAGGCAACCAATGGAAATAGTAGTGTACATGACAAAGTGCCGTTTGAATAGGCATATTATGTGTGGTGGGAATTGAAAACAAAGACTTGTCATTGTCATATTTTCCTCTGTAACACAATAAACGCATTGTTTTCTGAAGGAATTTGGAGCACCTGCCCTGTCACCACCAGTACCTTTGTGCGGTTAGATTGTTTACTTCCACTACAAAGATATTGGAAAAGCTGCAAGTACTTCCACTACGGGCATGTTCGCTTAAACTTATCAGGCAACTTATCAGCTAGAATCTACAGCATTTTTCTCACACGACAAAACATCTTCAGCCGACTTATCAGCCGGCTTTGTGTGGTGGCGGCTAAACTTTGACATTTAAATTCGGTGAAACAACCTAAGGTTGTGGTAGAATGAAAATCAGTAGCTGCTCACACCTGCCAATGGCGTCGAGAGTTGCAGGCACATAAAAGAAGAGCTCTAACTTGAGAATCAATGCCATAATTTATAGAGCCGCCAAATCATCAACAGCGACGAGTTGTGAGCTCAGTTCCAATAGCCTTGCTGTCAATTTTCTTGTGGGAGGATTTTTCTCGTTCTCCTACTACACTAATAATGAGATTGCCTTATATGAAGAAGACAGAAACTGCGCGGCGAAACCGAAAGCAGACGGGAGCAAACAATAATAAGAATTGGCGCAAGAGACAAAATGAAAGATGGAGGGGGGGCGTGGGTGCGTGCGGCGCACCGTGCGAGCGGCCGACGAAGATCCTGGCGTAGAAGGGCGGCGGCTGGCGGTGGAACCGGTCCGGGACGCTGAAGCCGCCGCCGTCCATGCGCAGCCGCCACGACCCGGCGTCGCCCTCCTCGCCGCCACTGTCAACGCCGCGTCCTTGGTTCGGGCTCCCCATGGTCTCCGCGCCACCCGCGGCTGGAGTCGGCAGGCTTGGCTAGTGGCCGCCGCGTGCAAGTCGATCAGCTCTGACTCTGCTCGGACTCACCGCCACCGCGCCTCGGGAGACTTTATCGCCGCTCGCGTGCCCAAGAACGGAAAGGTGCGGGACGCAACGCAACGTTTCGGATCAGCTTGGTTGGCTTCCCTAAGAGCCTAGGGCCGCCTTTGGCGTCGTGGCCCAATCGTGCGTACGCCACGCGCAGGGCCAGACGGGGAATGGCCGCGTGTTGTGTCCAATCACGAAGCGTCTAAGCGGCAGGCGACCCAGGCGGTGTTTCGCTGCTTCCCCACTTGACCGAATCTGGACCTGTGACTCCGTCGCTGCCATGCCGGCATGACGTAGATAAGGTTCCGTTTCCTTTTTCCCCGGGACGGAAAGGGAATGCGACCCGGACCGCCGGACGTGACGGGGTTAGGATCGATCTCATCCGCTCCGCCTCCCCTCCTCCATGAGCAGGAGCAGGACCAGGACCACGGGGAGAGAACGATACAGAATTGGAGACGGCACCGCGCGCAGCCACGGCCACGCACATCAACGTACGGAGTAAGCCCACCTGCCCTGCCCAAGTGGCCACCGCTGGCGAAGGCGTCGAAACTTCTTTGAGAAAGCGACCTTGACCAACGTAGTAGTGCCAGTGGTTCCATATAGCTTTCCACTTTCCGAAAGCAGATGGTTGCGTCTTGGTAGTACTTATCTGGGAGTAGTAAAGGCACGCCCCGGAAATTCTACAGGCCACGCATGCAAAGAAGACGCGGGAACGTATATCCACCAGCACGAACCTTTTGCCAAACCTTTTTACCATTCCATGAGATGAGGCGTCAACATTTCTCACCACAACTCATGTTTCAGCAGGTTCTTTAGCCTTTTGTTAGCCTAAGGACTTGGAGACACTTTTGACGACCCTCTGCGAAGCCATCGCCGGTGATTTTGGATGATGCACGTCCACATGGGAGCTGGGGCTCCAAGCCAGCATGGAACGATGTGGCTGGCCTTATCTGCGAGCCCTTGCTTGCGTCATTCAACTTGGCTTAGTTTGTGGTGCGTTTTTGTCTTTCGGCTACATCTTGACCAGCGTAATTTAGCATGGCAGAGGGTTATCAAAATTATACTTTAACCTTTTATTTACTTTAATTTATATTGTTTATAATTGTAAACTTATAATTACTCAAAAGTACTTCTCATTACAAATTTAATTTTACTAAATTATGGGTTAATAAAATTTGAATTTTAATTTACATGAGCGCCTTATAAAGTGGGATAAGAAGGAATACGAGCGCAGGTAAAGATTTTGCTAGTCACATTTAACTATACTATACTGCAAAAATTGCACATAGTGATACAGCACAACGGGATAAAGATTAGGACTTCGTACTCACTAATACGTTTCCATGGCTAAATAGGGCTTGCTTGGATTCCAGCAAATTATGGAAGCTGGCTTCTAGAAGCTACCTAGGGATCCAAACATTTCTATTAACTTATAGCCAACATCTACAGTCAGGAGCCTCTAGATTCCACGATCTACTGAGGCTATCTCCAACAATATTACCTAAAATACAAGACCTATTTCACGTTTGGGTAGCGCTACAGATAAAGAGTTACGTACATATTTTTTGTCTTCTCCAACAACATGACTTAAAAGAGAACCCTTTCTGCAAATTAGTCTCTAGGAAAGAGAATACTCATATTTGAGTTGTGCCTTTGCTGTAACCTAAAATGGGTCTTGCATATGGGTGCTCTATTGAAGGCTGATATAGTATCATTCAAGACCCATTTTGGGTATGGGTGCCCATATAGGACAACCATTGGAGACCGTCTAAGATGAGGAAATCTAGCTTCTTTCTACTTTTGGATCCAATTTGGCCAATTTGTACATTGCCTTTTGGCCCATCTGGCCAAGAGATGGAGGGCATTATGGTACTTTTGCTCTACAGACCTGTCTACCCTAGCTTTTGCGATGTATGAATCCAAATGGTAATTTTGCTCTACAGACCAGTCTACCTCGGCTTCAGCGACACATGAATCCAAATTGAGCTTGTATGATCCAGCTTTTAACAATCTAACTTTTAAAAGCTAGCTTCTACAATCCATGGGTATCTAAACGCAGACGTAGTCCAGCTGCACGAAACCTTTCAGTATTTTACACGGATCATTCTTTGACTCCTGGCATCTAGCATATCCTTTACTCGCACGAAATGTGCCGCGTGCGACGCCAAATCTGGCGAGGCTGCCGAGTTGCGTGCATGCACTGAAGCAATCAATGCGCATGCTGCGTACGTACGTACGTGGAACACAGATACAGCAGCCCAAACCATTTTTTTTAAAACGAAGGCCAAAACAATTCTCGCTCGATCGTTGTCGTACCCCTGCGGTTCGCCGACAGAGATTTCATTTATATATTTGCGCCAAAAACAAGCGTGATTGGACTTCTCTAAGCGATTACGTCGTCCTAAGCGTCTTGTAATTGTCAAGCTCAAAAAAGTAACGTTCCCATAGTCCATAGGAATGCCCTCGACCGTGTCCATGACAAAAACGAGAATAGGCTTCAATCGAAACGCCTTCCAGCCAGGAACAACAAGAAAAGTGTACTAGGACAGGTATAGCTTGCATGCAGCTAGAGATCGACCCAACATTTTTATTCCATTTCCCTCTTCATCGGTAAAGTCGAACTCAGAAGACGTTCACCAGTTTCACATATGTAAGTATCTAGGAGTATCAGATTATCAGTGCACAGTTACTGGACCGGCCGGGGTTTATTTTTACTACTTCTGTCCAACTCTGACTACGACTACTTTCTCGAGTATATATTTTTTTTTACCAAAATCTCGAGTATATGTTCAGTTTGTATGAGACATATATATGTAGTAAATCGCTAATGTTTTCAAACTATGCTCCGAAGAAATATACCGGTCTTATCTGTTCTCTTGTACGTTCACTGCCGATACTCGCAGAATATGGACACAAATCGCAAATCAAGTTCTCCGAGCTTAAATATAAAACGTAAAGGAATTCAGAAGAAAAACACAGGAAACGAGCAGATCATCCGGGACTAGCTCCGGGCTACCGGAGCGTGCAACATACATAAGGACCGCGAACAAACTAAAATACAGGCCACTGCTTTCATGACAACAATTTTGAACGCACTAGAAGTATGTAACTATCGCCACTTTGATACTTTGAACTTTTGAAGTGTGGAAGCAGGGCCATGCATGCACGGCATGACTGATGAAAGGATCACACACAAAAAAAAGGTGTATACAATTATACGGTCCACATGCATGGGACTCCACTAAGCACCGTTTTTTATTGTTGTTATCGCCATAGTCGGTTTGCCATGATCTTTTCGGTGGTATATTATCTTGAAGTTAACTAACCGAGGTCACTAAGAGAAGCAAGAATTGTACCTGCTGGCCTTAGCAGTTTCAGTCAGTTTCTTCTGCCAGTTGATCAATCGATCAGTTACGAGTTACCATGAGACACGGAACGTGAACACGAGATACGTACTAACCCGGGACAATAACTAGCGCCATTTGATCTGCCGATCGAACTGAATATATATTGCAGACATGGAGTAGTTGTGCATGCATACAGATCAGAGGATCGAGCGAGTTGAGGGGGTGCGGGGTGCCGTACCGTGGCTGCGGAGGAAGACCCTGGTGACGAAGGGCGGCTCCTTGGGGCGCTCCGGCATCTGGAAATCGCTGACGTTGAGCCGCCACGACGCCGCCGGCCCCGCCATTCCTCCCCCCGCCTTCAGCCCCTCCTTGTGGTCGCCGTCGCCCATGCCGCCCGGCCCCGTCGTCAGAGCCGTCGGCCGTCGCGCCCGACCGCAAGCCTAGCCGGCCGGCCAACACGGAAGAAGAAATGGACTAGCGTCCGCGACAGACGGCAGGAGGAGAGGGTCGGCGAACTGTGTGGTGGTGGTGCTGCTGGTTTATATATAGATGAGCAGTTATAGTGGTGGCGGCCACACTCCCACAACACACAGATCAGATGACTAGATCAGCGAGCATGCGCAACGGCAGCGCGGCAGGGACGGCGAGGTGCGCGCCGCGCGCGTACATACGTTGTCCCGTCCGTTGCTGCTTTTCATTCCACGCGCCCCTTGTGCTTTCTTATTATCCGACGAAGGGCGCGGATCAGAGGCAGGCAGGGGGTGTTATAAACGTAGATTCGTACCTCTGTGTAACCCGTAGAGGTGGGAAGGCTCCTCACCTTCTCTGTTCAGCGCATCGGCAAGCGTAGACGCCGATGCCGTCGGTGCAGTAGAAGTCGTCCAGCGCGGTGGTGAGAAGTCCAGTGGCGCCGGCGGAGAACCTGCAGGCGCGACGGTGGTGGGTCACATCCCGTCGCTGGCAGCACGGCCTTTAGATCGGATTAGGGTTTTCTTTATGTGAGATGGCGGCTCCAGTCAACCTCGTTGCCCGAGCCCTCACCCCCACATTCCTTTTATGTGTACTGTGCGACAGGGGCCCACCAACCGGATTAGGGTTGGGCTCCCCCGATCAGGGAGCAGAGATAAGGGTCCAATAGGTCGTTGGGCCTATTGGTGGAGATCAACTAACATTCTCCCCCTTGATCTCATTCTATCTTTCACTTTCATATCATTTACTTTTGTTCATTCCATTACAGATTAGCTCATAGAACATGTCTCATCGTCACGGTTCATTGCCGATAGACTTAACAGCTACAACTCACTACTCTGTTCTAAAATAGATACTTATCTTTGGGCCTTCTTTTGTCTAGAAATATTTTAGGCTTTCCCTTAAACTTAAGCTAGCTACATGTTCTCTGAACACCATGTCCTCTGAACATGTTGGGTGGTAAACCTTTTGTAAGCGGATCCGCGAGCATCCTTTCTGTTCTTATATGCTCAAGACTTATAACTTGATCTCGGACTTTATCTTTCACAACATAATACTCTATGTCAATGTGTTTGGCAGCACCACTTGACTTATGTTGTGAGCATCCTTTACTGCCAGATTATAATCGCAGTATAACTTTAGTGGTCTATAGATGTCGTCAACCACCTTCAAACCGGGTATGAACTTCGTTAGTTAGTTCACCTGCCCGTTGCCTCATAATACGCTACAAACTATCACACATTGTGGACGATGTAGTGACAGTTTGCTTTGAGCTTTTCCATGAAATAGCTCCCCTTTGCGAGATGATAGAAAATCCACGTCTGGATATGCATTCACTCTCGCATAATCAGACTCTGAATATCCCACCATGTAGAGTGAATCAAATCTTCTATATGTCATCATGAGGCCTTTTATTCCTTGTAAATAATGCACGACTTTCTTTACTTATTTCAGTGTTCTATTCCAGAATTGCTCTAGAATCTGCCAAGTAAAACCCGGTAACAAATGCCAAGTCAGGGCGCGTACATACTTGAGCATGTTGCAAGCTTCTGGCAGCTGAAGCATATGGAACCACTTTTACTTTATCGATTGAGCTCATATTGGTTCCTAGGGCATTTAAAATCCCCATATTTGTCGCCCTTGACTATAGGAGCAGGTGAGGGACTATATTTGTGCATACTGAATTCCTTTAAGATCTTTTCTATGTATGCCTTTTGTGACAGTCATTATATCATTTTCTTCTATCTCGGTGAATCTCGATCCCTAGAACGAACGAGGCTTCGTCAAGATCTTTCATATCAAGTTTTGAGGACAAAACTTCTTTGTCTCCTATAGTAGACTGACATCACTACTAGCAAGTAAGATATCATCTACATACAGGACAAGGAAGATAAACTTCCTATTCTTAAACTTTACATAGACACAATTGTCCTCTATATTCTCTTTTAAAACCCAAAATTTTTTATTGACTGATCAAACTTCAAGTCTCACTATCTTGAAGCTTGCTTTAATCTATAAATTGATTTCTTTAGGCGGCATCTCATTCGTTCTTTTCCTTCCATGACAAAAACTTTCGGTTGTGCCATGTAAACATTTTCCTCCAAGTCTCTGTTGAGAAATGCCGTCTTTACATCCATATGATGTAATTCTTAATCGTAATGTGCCACTAATGCCATTATGATTCTGAAAGAAACTTTACATGAGACTGGAGAAAATGTCTCATTATAATCGATCTCTTCTCTTTGCATAAAGCCTTTTGCCACAAGTCACGCTTTATATGTCTCTATATTCCCTTGAGAGTCAAGTTTTGTTCTGTAGACCCATTTACAGCCTACTGTTTTGGCTCCTTTAGAAATTATTTCCAGGTCCCAAACTATATTGGCATTCATTGATTTCATTTCATCTTCCATGACCTCAAGCCACTTTGGCTTATTCAAATGAGGTGGGATCATCCTCCATTTGAAATTATTTAGTGTTGTACACTTCATAATCAGCACGAATAGCTGATTTTCTAACTCTTTGAGACCTACTAGGGGCCTTCACATTTGGCACATCTTCTATTTGAGCATGTTGTTGCTCCCCCTCATGTGTGGCAATAGGTTCTATAGAATCCTAAAGAATAGGTTCCTCATCGTCATTCATTGTTGCCACAGGTGGGATAACAACAGGTGCTGGCACCATAGTATCTAGTACTGTCGGTGTAGCGACAACAGGTAGTGAGAAAAATAGCTCATGAATCATTGGAGCGGGCGCATACACCCGTTTCATTTCAAGATCAATTTCTTGAGCTACCATGCCCCCCTCATCAATTCATTGTCTAGGAAGACAGTGTGTCTCGTTTCCACAAACTTTGTATGTCACTCTGGATAGTAGAAACGAAAACCTTTTGACTTTTCTTTGTAGCCAATGAAATGGCAACTTACTATTTTGGGATCTAGTTTCCCAATATTTGGGTTAAATACTTTAGCCTCGGCAGGGCTCTCCCCCATACACGCAAGTGGTTTAGTGAGGGTACTCTTTCTGTCCACAACTCATACGGTGTTTTGGGCACCGACTTTCTTGATACTCTATTGAGAATATGAATGACGGTTTTAACGCCTCCATTCACAGGCTCAACTGTAAGGTGAAGTAACTTATCATACTGTCCACCATATCCATCAGGGTACGATTGATCATTTTAGCTACTCTATTCTGCTGAGGTTCGTCCGGTGTAGAATACTAGGCTACTATGCCATTCTTTTAGGGTATGCTGACCGTAGTACTCTCCCACGATCAGACCTGACTATCTCAACTTTTAATATCTTAAATTTATCCAATACATATTTTTCTTTCTTTGATTGGATAAATATAGCCATAATGGGAGTAATCATCTGTGAATGTTATGAACGAATCATAACCATCCACACTCTTTACAGGAAAGCCAACCACAGATGTCAGTGTGGATAATCTGTAAAATTCCTGTGCTTCGTTTGTCATCTTTCTTTACATACTTTTCTTTTATGCATTCTCTGCATTGTTCTTAATCTGAGAGCTCTAATGGAGAAAGAATATCATTCTTAACTAGTCTTTCTATTCTCCCCCTCGAAATATGGCCTGAACGATAGTGCCATGATTTCGACGACGCATTGTGAGCTCTCTTATGCCACCATTACAGAGTGACTATCTGTCACCAGCTGCTTTATCAACTGGATAGCACATGTCTTTGAAGAGCCAGTGAACTGACTCTTTATTCTATCGAGGTACTCGGTGACCGTGTCACACTCTGAGTTTGAGCCCACAATTGCAAGCTCAATCATATTCTTTATCATAGCCAAACTTTTTCTTGTTGGTAGTGATTCATTTCCTATACCCAAGGAGTCATAGGATATCTTTTGGGATTCAAAATCCCTCTCTTTAGTTGTCCAAGTGGCATCATTCTTTTTTTTCTCCCTCACCGGTGCCACAATCTCAGTGGAACACGGTGAGATGACTACGCAGTCCATCTTAGACAAGATGAAAATCAGGTCAAAACTTTTCTTAACATAAAATTAACACCATTTGCATGCCTTGATTCCAACGTTGGTCAAAATCAAAACATACAACTATTCTTATACACTAATTCTATATCACCGTTGGGCAGAAATAGAATTAATGCATAAATCATTAACTTTTACAACTGTTCTCATACACTAATTCTACATCACCGTTGGGCAGAAGTAGAATTAATGTAGAAATCATTAAAATTATCAACTTTTCTTATACATTAATTCTACATCACCGTTGGGCAGAAGTAGAATTAATGCATAAATCATTAAAATTACGATATTGTTATTAACAATGTTAGTCAGAAAATAACAATATCATAATCATGTCAAATTTCTTTTTCTCCAATTAAATACCACGTTGGTACAAATTAACTGGAGAATAAACAATTTCTCTAGCTGTGGAAAAACTTCTCCTTTTCTTAAATATTACCCACAGGAAAAAATTGTATTTTCTATTTTCTTTAATCTATTAATCAATTTCCAGGAAATAAATATTTACTGGAAAAACTTTTCTTTTCTCCAGTTAAATATCACGTCTGTTCAAAATCACTGGAGAATGTACTTTTTCTTTAGCAGCGGAAAACGTATGCTCAATTTCTTGAATTTTACCCATAGGGAAAATTTACCTTTTCTATTTTTCCTTTTGAGCCAATTTACATTTTTCAATTTTCCAGGAAAATGAAAAAAGAAAAAACGGGCTCATGTCTTTCTTTCTCGGCCCAAAACCGGCAAAAGCCAGCTTGGCCCGCCTCTCCGCGCGCGCGCAGGACGCACCCAGGCCGCAACCTGGGCCTGGGCCGGCAAAGTGCCGCGGCGCGCTCGCCCGCCTGGGCCAAATTGCGGTCCAGCCACTTACAGCCGTTCGATCAGGATCGATGGCTCGTCCGCGCGTCTCGGGAGATCAAAACCCGCCGCAGTCAGTGCACCGAAAACCCTAGAGTCATTTCGCTTCCTCCGCTTCTCTCTCTACGCTCTCTCTTCTCAGCCGAGCACAACCGAGCGAGCGAGAGCGAGCGAAGGCGTCCATGGCACCGCCGCCGGCCCCCTCGCCGGCGTGCGCGCTCCTCAACGGGTGAGCGCGCCTCCGTCGAGCGGCCTGGCCGCGGTGACCCCTTTGTCGAGCCCGGCTCGGTCTTCTTCTCCCACACCGGCGAAGGTGGGTCCGTCCCCCTTTTCCCTTCTTCCCCGTCCCTTCTCTCTTCTGGGATTAACCCGTGGTGGGGATGGGGTCAAAATTAGGGTTAGGGTTTCGCTTTTCGATTCGATTTTGCCGATTCAGTTTTCTGTTCTTTGATTTCTTTCTTTTCGTTCATCCGAATGGGTTCCCTTCCCATCCGAATCGGTTCCTTTCCTCTTCTCCCTTTCTCCTTTCCCATCCCCTTCTTCTTTCGATTTGGACTGTGTTCTTCTCTTTTCCGAGCCAGTGGATGGGAATAGGGTTTAGATCTTGGGTTAGGGTTCGGAAAACGACCTACCCCTTTTCTTTGTTCTTTTCTTTGGATTTTTCTTTTCTTTGATTACTTTTCTCTTTTGGAGTTCATCCGAATGGCTTTCTCCTTTTCCCTTTCTCCATGCGAGTTAGGGTTAGGGTTCGGTTGAACCCGGATTCTTTCCTCTTCCCCTTCTTCTTTTGGGATTAACCCGATTTGGGATGGGGTTAAAATTAGGGTTAGTTCTTAGGGTTTGGCCAAATCCGAACCCACTCTTCATCTTTCCTTAGATCCGAACTGGATCTGTTCGGTTCTTTACTTTTGCCGTGCGCCGTCGAACGGTGCGGCTTCTTTCCTCCACGCGCGGTGGCGGTGATGACCGGTAGACCGTGATGTCCGTAACCCCGGTCACTCTTTTCTTTGCTTTTACCCGGTTAGGGTTAGGGTTACACACTTGTAACCTGGCTCTGGTACCATTGTTATAAACGTAGATTCGTACCTCTGTGTAACCCGTAGAGGTGGGAAGGCTCCTCACCTTCTCTGTTCAGCGCATCGGCAAGCGAGAGCGCGCCGATGCCGCCGCGTGTCAGATAGAAGTCGCCCAGCCGTGTGGTGGTGAGAAGTCCGATGGCGCGGCGGAGAACTGCCGCAGCTTGACGGTGGTGGGTCACATCCCGTCGCTGGCAGCACGGCCTTTAGATCGGATTAGGGTTTTCTTTAGGTGGGATGACGGCTCCAGTCAACCTGGTTGCCCTCACCCTCACCCTCACATTCCTTTTATGTGTACTGTGCGACAGGGGCCCACCAACCGGATTAGGGTTGGGCTCCCCCGATCAGGGAGTAAAGATAAGGGCCCAATAGACCGTTGGACCTATTGGTGGAGATCAACTAAGAGGGGAAGTGGCGCGGTTGGGGTGTCGTGATGGCTTGATGGATTTGGTGCAATGCATGCCTCGCTTTAATTTGTTGTACGCTAGCGCCCGTCCAGTCGCCTTTGTTGAGTCGCGACAGGCCTCCGGTCACCCCCCCTCCATCAGCCGGTCAGGTCACAGACTCCGGCCTACCAGCAGCCCATGCTATATGCATGCGGAGAGACACGTCACACGACACAGCGTTAGCCCTTGTTTAGTTCCACCCCAACTTTCAAAAATTTGCTACAGTACCTGTCACATCGAATGTTTGCGGCCCGTGCATGGAGTATTAAATGTAGACGAAAAGAAAAACTAATTGCACAGTTTGGTGGGAAATTGCGAGACGAACGTTTTGAGCCTAATTAGTTCATGTTTGAACACTATTTGCCAAATAAAACGAACATGCTACAAGAGCCCCAAAATCCAAATTCCTACAACTAAACCACACTGCGCAGCACTGTAATGGAAGGCGACGCGGAGGGAGCGAGTTGAAGGCACGTCGTCGATGTCCGTCCCCAAAGACGTCGGCCGCTTGGCAGGTTGTGTCAGTGTGGCACCCACCCATTTTCACCTCGGCGGTATCTATCCGGATGCAAACGTCACCGTCACCACAGAAAATCGAGGCTTTGCCGATCGCGATCTCTTTCCGACCGCCTTTTCTCCAGTAAGTCGGCAAAGGGGCTCTTTCCGACGATGCTTTTCTCTGGCGATCGGCAAAGATCCGGCGATCGGCAAAGCCTCTCAAGGCGATCGGCAAAGGCCGACGATCAGTAAAGAGGTCTTTGCCGAACGCAAAAGACGATCGGCAAAAAGATGCATCATCGGCAAAAAGTGGTTTGACGGGACGGAATTCGGCCGTCGGCTTTTGCCGACCGCCCTCCGTTAGCAAATCGGCAAAGGCCTGCCCTTATTTGCCGATCGCCAAGGAAAAGCGATCGGCAAAAAGCTCTTTTCCATTGCCATGTTAGGCGATCGGCAAAGATTTTTTTTATTATTATTTTTATCCAGTTTTTTTACGTAAGGCAGTACATATTGTTTGAAATCTCATGTTCAAATTTGGGACCTTTTTATGATATTTTGCTATATTTCATTCAATTATTTTATTTCCTTGCATTTTCTCGCATAGTCCAAATTTGAACTGCAGGTGCATGAAATAATGAAACGCAGCCGTTCGAAAAATAATATTCATGTTGAAGAGTGTATTTTTAGGCCATGTACATGAACCCACTCAAAAAATTGAAGGTCTTGTCCACGACAGATGACCATCCCGATGCGGTATTAGTATTTTTTAATTATAAAAAATCCAAACGAAGTCTGAAAATCACGAAACTTGGCGAGGTGTCATGTTATCATATGCGGATACCATGGTAAAAATTGGACGATGTTTGGAGCAAGTTCGTCATCGATGTCCAAAACTCCCATATCTCACATGTGATATCATATGTGATCACATGTGAGATATCGAGTTTTGGACATCGATTTAACTAAACTTATTCAAACATTTTCAATTTTTACCATAGTCTCCACATACGATATCATGATGTCTTGCCAAGTTTCGTGATTTTCGACTACGCTTGAATTTTTATAATTGAAAAATACTTCTACCGCACCGGATTGTCATCTATCGTGGACAAGACCTTCTAATTTTGGGTGGGCTCATGTACATGGTCTAAAAAATACACTCTTCAACATGAATATTATTTTTTCGAATGGTCATGCTTTTGATTATTTTATGCACCGCAGCTTAAATTTGGACTATGCGAGAAAATGCAAGGAAATAAAATAATTGTATAAAATATAGCAAAATATCATCAAAAGGTCCCAAATTTGTACGTTGTACTTGAAACAATATGTTTAGCCCACAGAAAAAAAATGGAACCAAAAACCAAAAAAAAAAAAATTTGCCGATCGTCCAGGGGAGGCGCTTCAAGAAGGATTTGCCGATCAGATAAGTTCAGTAAAGTTTGATCGCCGCTTTTACTTGCGATCGGGAAAGGCTCGTTGTTTAAAAAAATAAAAAAAAGGAAGGATAACCCTATCCACACACACCCGCCCCACCCTCATGACCCACCATACCACCGCCCACACCACACACCCACACACACGCCATTGCCATGGCCTTGCACCCGCCCGCGCCGCACACACACACATGTGCATGCCGGCCCTGGCCACATACGCCACACACACCACACACCTCACCGCCACCATGACCGGCCTGCCCACATCTGACACTGCACACACATGGCCACACAGCCTGCCAATGCCGCCACACACATGCACATGACCCGCCATACAGATGCACACATTGCCCGCCCGCGCCATGGCAAGCCATGGCCTGGTACCTGCCACACTTGGCCGTTGCCATGTATTGCCTTGTACCCACCCGCCTTGCCAGCCACATATGCATGCTGCCACACTGCTTCTGCCCCACCTCGTCCCCCCTGCGGCCGGCAGACCCCCCCCTCCGCCATATCTCCCTCCCGGCTACTCTCCGTCCGGCCTCGGCGCTCGTCCTCCGGGCTCTCCCCCTGCCATTTGCCCATTCAGTGCCGCCGTTCTCTCCTCCTTGCCTTCTCTTGGTCTCCTCCCCAAGCAGTAAGCGGCAAGCCGCCTCCCCTGGCTGGGCTGCCTCCGCCCGTCTTCGCCGGCGGCCACGCCTTGGCTGCCTGCTCCCGGTGGCCGCCCCCCCCTGCCCACAGCTCTGCGATCTCGCATCTCATCATCTATCTCTGCTGCAATGCACATCTCGGTGAGCTCTCGCCTCTGCTTTTACTGAGATCCAGATCAGCTTCTATTTTCGATTTTGAATATTTAGTGATTCAGTCAACGTGTATGTGATGTCGGCCATCGAGCCGTGTATGTGATGTCGGCCATCGAGCCGTGTATGTGATGTCGGCCATCGAGCCGTGTATGTGATGTTGAATTCTTTGCGTGTGTTCGGAAACCTCTCCGTATAAGGGAGGTTACGCTGAAAATTTGTACTTATATTGTTTTGTTGTGTTTCAGAAAAGCGCGGATCCGAAGTAGCCCCGTGCCTTGGTCGTCGGCCTGCACAGCGTCACCTCGGCACCTTAGGTATAACCCCTCTTCCCGTATCATGGTCTAGGTCGCGTCACCAAGTTAGGTGTCTCCCGTCCGAAATTGATACAGTTGGAAGTAGTACTTCCAACCGTATCTGTTTCGGATTGTCCACGTATTTTGGACAGCCCACGGATGCGTAGATGGGTTAGCTTCCATGTCTTGCTCATGTTCGAGTCGAGTTTGGTTGCATTTCCGGTTGTTCTCCGGATACACACTCCCTACGGGACGTATATCGGAGAACAATGGGAGGTGTCATTGAAATTCGATTCAGACGTGGGCATGCAT
Organism: Miscanthus lutarioriparius; assembly: GCA_904845875.1. Taxonomy (NCBI): domain Eukaryota; kingdom Viridiplantae; phylum Streptophyta; class Magnoliopsida; order Poales; family Poaceae; genus Miscanthus; species Miscanthus lutarioriparius. The sequence goes on from CAJGYO010000005.1 coordinate 99,750,243, forward strand.
GGAAGCTAACCCATCTACGCATCCGCGGGTGGGATTAGGACCTATCCTTCACCTATTAGCAGGTAGGAACGCCATGTAGATGCAATGCCTGGTTTTACTACTTGCTTATGCATACGTATTACAGAGGATGGCTAACCGTGATTGGATGTACACGGGCTTTGCAAGAAAGGACGAGGATTGGGTTAGGGGACCTCTAATTTCCTAGACCAAGCATTTGGCCCTTACTGCTAGAGGGTCGATTCGGATGCCGTGTCCTCAGAGGAGTTGTAAGAACTCAAAAAGAAAAATAAAGGATGAGATTTGGAAAGATCTGTACAGAAACGGCTATGTGGAAGATTACAAGACGTGGATCTTCCATGGTGAAAAAGCCCGTATTAGAGAGGAGGTGAGAGCAGAGCTCGAGAAGTTTGATGGCGATGCCGGGGTGGATGACATGATTGTAGACTTCAACGAGGCACGTGGCAATGAAAGATTGGTGGAGGAGGATCCAGAGGAAACCGCAAAGGCGTTCTATGAAATGATGGAGTCGGCAAAGAAGCCACTTCACAAGTATACAACACTGTCGCAACTGGAATGCATGGGACGTCTAATGGGGTTGAAGTCGCAGTTGAACATGAGTCGGGAAGGCTTTAATCTCATGTTGCAAATATTTGGGGAAATGCTTCCGGAGGGTCACGAGCTGCCGAAGAATGAGTACACGTCACAGAAGCTCCTTCGTGCACTTAAGATGGACTATGAGTCGATCCATGCTTGTCCTAATGGGTGCGTCCTATTTAGGGGGGAAGACCTTGAGAGCGCAACACACTGTCCAAAGTGCAAAGCCTCTAGGTTTGTGGAGGTAGAGCGTAGTGATGGCACGAAGAAACAGTCGCCGATCCCAGAGAAGGTCCTACGGTACCTTCCTGTCATACCGAGGCTGCAACGGCTGTACATGACGGAGGAGTCCGCGAAACAAATGAGATGGCACAAGAATGGCAAACGATACAGTGGCAACATGGTACACCCATCGGATGGTGATGCATGGAAGTACTTCGATGCCCAACATCCGAGGAAAGCAGAGGAGGCTCGGAATGTACGTGTAGCATTCGCAACTGATGGGTTCAACCCGTATGGAATGATGGCGGCACCGTACACTTGTTGGCCCGTGTTTGTGATACCCCTCAATCTCCCCCCCGGCGTTATGTTTGATCCAAAGAACGTCTTCTTGTCGCTGATAATACCTGGACATCCGGGCAACAATATGGGTGTGTTCATGCAGCCACTATGGGATGAATTGCTACGTGCTTGGGAGAAGGGAGTCCGTACATACGATCGAGCTTCAAAGAGGAACTTCATAATGCATGTGTGGTACCAGTATTCGTTGCACGACTTCTTGGCGTATGGCATATTCAGTGGGTGGTGTGTTCACGGGAAGTTCCCTTGCCCAACATGCAAGGCAACCGTGATGTTCACCTGGCTCAAGAAGGGTGGCAAGTATTCGTCTTTTGACAAACATCGTCAATTCCTAGATGACAACCATGAGTTTAGACGAGACACCAAGCACTTCACAAAAGGTGTTGAAGTCACCGACCCCAAACCTGAGATTATGAGCGGTGCACAGATCCTTGCCCAGTTGGAGGCTTTGGAAATTGATCCAGACAATGGTGGTTTCAAAGGATATGGTGAGACACACATGTGGACCCATGTATCAGGCTTGCATAGGCTCCCCTACTTCAAGGACCTTCTTCTTCCACACAACATCGATGTAATGCACACAGAGAAGAATGTCGCCGAGGCACTCTGGGCTACAATCATGGATATAAAGGGGAAGTCGAAGGACAACGTTAAAGCTCGACTAGACGTGGAGGAGATCTGCGATAGACCAAAGTACGTGATGAAGACACCTGTTGAAGGCAAGAATTGGAGAAGGGGCCCGGCCGATTACATCATAAAAAGGAGCGACAGGAAGAAAGTGCTTGAGTGGATCAAGACGTTAATGTTTCCTGATGGGTATGCGGCGAACCTGAGTAGGGGAGTGAACTTGAAGACTATGAAAGTCTTAGGGATGAAGAGTCATGACTTCCACATATGGATTGAGCGGCTCCTTCCTGCGATGACCCGTGGATACCTCCCAGAGCCAGTGTGGCGCGTTTTGGCAGAGTTGAGCTATTTCTTCCGCCAGCTTTGTGCCCGTGAGATATCTCGGGAAGTGATTCTTGAGCTGGAGCATGCTGCACCTCAGTTGATATGCAAGTTGGAGATGATCTTTCCTCCTGGCTTCTTCCTGCCGATGCAACATCTGATTTTGCACCTGCCGCGTGAGGCACTTCTGGGGGGGCCTGTGTGGGCTCGTTGGTGCTATACAATCGAGAGGTGTTTGAAGACTCTTCGTAAAAAGTGTAAAAACAAAGCCAAAATTGAGGCTTCTGTGGCAGAGGCATTCAGAGTGGAGGAGGTGTCCAATTTCACAAAGGCATACTATGCTGAGAACACAACCCCTCGTTACAACGAAGAGTGGAGTTTATCTACCCTCAGCCTTTTCAAAGGGCAACTCGGAAGGGGAAGCACAGCTACCTGCAAGACGTTACAACAACATGAGTTTCACACTATCATGATGTACGTGTTATTGAACCTTGATGAAGTGGTTCCTTATCGAACGTAAGTTCTCAATGAGCTAGTTACATATGCAGTCAATATCCTCCACCTATCGTGCCGACATCCTCTCTCTTGTTTTTTCAGGGAGTATATTTGTCAATTCTGGAAAAGGAATAGACCTCCTACCAACGAAGAAGAAGACGGTCTTCTCAAAAATAACAATCCCGATTTTATCTCTTGGTTCCATACGAAGGTACGACACAACTTACCTCTTTTGAACTTTGAGATTCCACTTTGTTCCTAGGAGCGAGTAATGTAGCGATCCATCTGGTCTCAACTTGCAGGCACGCACGGATAAAGAAATGAGTGATGAATTGAAACAGGTTGCACAGGGCTTTAGATCTAGGGTGGAAACATTCACCGTTTATGATGTGAATGGCTATCGCTTTCGCACGAGGAGCTATGAGGATAGTCGGCCCACCCGAAAGACCACATGCTCAGGAGTTCGTACGTCCGGCAACGACAATCTCGACTATTATGGCATAGTCGAAGAAATATATGAGCTCCACTTTGAGGGCATGAAAGAACTTAAACCAGTGGTATTCAAATGTCAATGGTTCGATCCTAATGAAGTTAGAAGACAAGATGACATTGGGCAAGTTGAAATTCGACAGGATTCCGTCTATGCTGGTGAAGATGTCTACATTGTGGCTCAACAGGCCACGCAAGTTTACTATCTCCCATGGGCGTGCCAGGACGATAAGAGGCTTAAGGGTTGGTTCCTTGTGCACTCGGTATCGCCACGCGGTAAATTGCCTGTCCCAACTGATGATGATTACAACTTTGACCCAACGGCAGATAACGGAGAGTTCTATATTCCTGAGGGCCTAAATGGCCATTTGTCGATAGACATTGAATCGCTGATGGACATGGAAGTAGACAACGAGGTTGATGAGGATGAGGGTGAAGTAGTGCAAGATCCTGAAGACATAATCATGCTAGAGAAATGGAGGGCTTGTCGCGAACTAGGTGTTGAGGACAGTACAGCTCAGGCACGCAAGGATTTCCAGTGGAGTGATAGCGATGATGATGATGATGATGATGATGATGATAGCGATGACGTGGAGCCAACCACTATCGTTCGTGGAGATGCATTCTAATTCATGTATATACTATATTGTTTAATTATTACTTTGTTTTTGCAATTATTACTTTGTTATTATTACTTTGTTATTATTCTAATTCATGTGCTAATTGGTTTAATCTCTGTCTTTGTTTTTGCAGGCATAGGACAAAATGCCGGGCGGAAGTAGACCGCGGCGAAACACAAAGTCGATCTACGCACGGGCCCCGACACCGACAGGCATCGATGACGAGGCGTTGGAGGTGCCGACGTCAGAGGAGACTCGGTCACGTCGTAGGACAGCGAGGCAGCAGCTCTTTCCCTCAGACGACGTGCAGGAGACCGGAGACGACAGCGAGGAGGAGGAGGGGGAGGAGGAGGAGGGGGAGGAGGAGACACCGGGATTCGACTTCCTCGTGTTCAAGCGCATAAGGTCTACAAATGGGATCACACGTCTCCCTAGAGCGACGATCGCCTTGGAGCACCGTCCTGTGATTCGACCTGAAGGTTCTAAGTAAGTAACCATTTATGTTTTTACGACTTATTCATATGACATGTTTAACATTAAAACTTCAGACTAACAATTCTTCTTACTGACTTGTGCAGAGGCTGGCAGATTGTGAGCGGGGGTGGTGCACGCAGTCCGAATGGCATGCCGGGCCTCCTGATTAAGAAGCACTACCCTGGCCTTATCGAACTCGACGACGGGACCAAGGTGGTGCCTTGGCATTGGTCGGACTTCTACAAAGTCAAGGGCGATTACGAGGTCCCCATCGCGACAAAGATCAAGATGGAGTTTTGGGTGAGTTCTTATTGCCTTCGCTTTGTCGATACACATTCACCGGACGTTTTGAACTAATGAAACATGTAGGACCTGGTTCACATGTGACGAGGGTACGAGACCCGGGCGCCGGTGGTGCAGGACCGGCCGCCATGGCGCGGTGAAGGACATGTACTACGAGGCGACGCCCAAGTCCTCGTCACCTACTACGCCGACGTGAAGCTTGAGAGGTCGCCACCGCGGACGCCAAGAAGATGCTCCACTACCCCGAGACCGACGCGTTGCTAAGGACATCTACATGCGTGTAATTAAGGAACATTGCTTATGATTCCTTCCATGCAAATGAAGTAGAAGACGTTACTACTGATTCATCTTCTGCCATGTCATGTAGTTTCCTGCTGAATGGTGCAAAACATACATGGACTGCTGGGAGGCCATTGTGGACGCCTGGAGAACGCCGGAGTCGTATGAGGAGCGTCGCAGTCGAAGTGAACGTGCCAAGATGAGGCAAGGGCCGGCACACCACCAAGGGAGCCGCTCCCTCGGACAGTACTGTGACGCATGGGTAAGCTTCTGTCGATTTATTTATTTATTTATTTATTTATTCTATCTCATTACGTGTAATCGTCCTTGTGTGTTCCTTGCAGTCCCGCTACCATGACGGGCAGGTCATCAACTTGTACGAGGGCTACGCTTTGTCGAACAAGGGCAAAGCGTCTGATCCGAACAACGTCTTCAGCTCGGCAGATGGGCCCGAGGCGTACACCAACCCGAACGTCTATGAAAAGATGGCCCGGTACACCGAGGCGGCTTCGCCGGCCGCTTATGGTCCGGACTACGATCCAACCCAGCAGCCCCTGGACACTGACCTCGTGATGAGGACGGGAGGAGGGAAACCGCACGGCCAGTACTCGATTGCCAACAACGCAATCGATCCGACCAACGTTCCTAGCCTTCGTCAGATTCGTAGGTCCACCAGCACGACCTCCGACGTCCCCATACGCCGTCGGCAGCCGTCCACGTTGGCAGCGGTTCAGGTACCTTCAGTTCCATTCCTCGTTAATTGGTTTTACATATGTACCTAATTACCTAGGTGTGACATTGCAAACCGAATGGCCGAGTCAATGGGCCGCATGACAGAGGCCCGAGAGGAGGCCCATCGGCGGAGATAGCGCCGAGAGAGAGGCCCATCGGCAGAGGCTTTTTATACTGGAGGCGAGACTTTGCCGGCTACATTGAGCATTGAGTATCCCAGATCCCTCGGTGTCATCATGCCTCCTTTACCCGCCACGATGTTCGGTCCAAGACCTATTGACCCTACGGGGAGTACGGTGAGTATATATATTGGTCTCCATTGTTTTCACGAGGTCGTGTAGCTACTAATGAGATCATGTCTACTTTGTGCGATCAATGTCGTGGTTCGAACCCGACTCCTCCAGATGGACGTTCTCCGGTGGCGAGTTGTTTCGCCTCCGACATGCCGGGCCTGGCCCCGGGTGGCGGTCTTCCTCGGCCTCCACAAGACGGGACCGAGCGGCGGTGAGCTACCCTTCCGCCACATACCCACCACGCCAAGACACCGGGTGGGAGCACCACACTACGTCGGCCGCTCCGGCAAGAAGGCCGATCCTCATGGTCTTCGTGGCCTTGATTCAGATGAGCATAGGGACCGTGGGTCATACGAGGAGTGAAGTTCTTTTGGTTTGATGTTGGACTTGCGCACTTGTTTTTTATGTTTCGATGATCTGTGGACTGTATGGATATTAATGCTTATGGATGCTTGGATGTGATCTATATGTGAATTCGTGTTATATATGCGTGCATTTGGCTTATATATATAAATGTGTGATCTGTGTACTTTAAAGTGTGATATGTATATGAAAAAACAGGAGAGAAAAGAGAAAAAAAAAAAATTTTCCAGCTTTGCCGATCGCCTCGGCAATCGCAAAAAGCAAAACCACTGTACCGCAGAAAACCAGTTTGCCGACCGCCTTCTGGCGATCGGGAAAGCCTTTTGCCGATCGCTTTCTCCTGGCGATCGGGAAAGCTTTTTGCCGATCGCCAGAAGGCGGTCGGGCAAAAAAGGAGACGGACGGACGGCGACGAGTCTTTACTACCGATCGGGTTATACGGCCGTCGGGAAGCCTTTACCGATCTGCTGTCCGGAAGGCGATCGGAAAAGAATTCTTTCCCGACATCTTCTCTCCGGCACCCTTTGCCGATCGCTTTAGTGGCGAAGCGGCGGTCGGCAAAGCCTTTGCCGACCGTTTTTCAGCCTTTGCCGACTGCTTTCGGCAGTCGGCAAAGAGGCCGATTCCTGTAGTGCGTACCGGGTTTTGTGCTCTGACTTGGACTGACCGACTGACCCACGAACGGTCGTGTGTCTCGCTATAGGTTGGTTCCGCATTGGGACACTGTCCTCCATCATACGGACTACGGTTCGTCTACGGAACGGGTCGAAGCTACACGACCTTGTAGTTATACGCGCGTCGTGGACGTATGCATGCATGCATACGTTACGCGCCGCCGGGCGGCCTCAGAGGCTGATCAGACGTGTCCATTTCTCGCGCGCACCGCGCATGCTTTGACGGTACGTTTCGCCTATCAAACGCGGAGGATAGATATGCTGATCGGTGCAACTACAATCTTACGTATGGCGTTACGTCTGCAAATTGATGTGTTATCGCTGTTGTTCTACTTGTAAAGAGATTAGGGAACGTCGTCGTCATTTTTGGGCGACTACGCCGGCGCCATACATACACAGCTGCGTCGCACACTCTCTCTCCACCAACGGACACCAGTCCGCGTCCAGACGAATTTAGGGATTGGTAAGCCCTATGCTATGCCCCCTCTCTATGACGCGAGGCCGCAGAGCACGCACTGTCGTCGCGATCACACGGGCACACGACACGCCCCGCCAACGCTCGACTGTGCTAGCTATGCGCTCCGTTGGTCGGTCGACCCGTCGAAGAACATCACAATCAGACCGACGCCGCGCCCACTCGTGTGTTAAAAAAGTGCCATAGGCTCATAGTCTATCTATCTATTCTTTAATCAAGGACCGAAACGGAGGAAACACTTGCTCTTGTGTCGTCGCGACTCAGGGCATTGTTTGTTTTCCCTAGTAAGCGCGTTCGGGGCCGAGAGGAGCGGAAAACGTGAGGTAATCCCACCAAACGGTCCGCGGCGCTCGCGCGTCCCTTAGCAGAAATTGAACGTGACTCGGCGTTTCCCAAAACCTGTTGGGCTGTCGTGCCTGGCATCAGCTTCCCGTTGCATCGATACTGCCAAGCTGCAGGCCCGTTGTGTGCGGTGTGCCCATAGCCCCTAACATGTTTTTTTTATCAGGTACAACTTGGACGCACACAACCCACGCACTCCACACTCACACCACACGCATATATGCATGCGCGTCCGTACACACGCAAAGAAGAGATTGGGTGACGTCGTCTCCGGTGCACGGGAAATGCGCAGTACCACCGAACGCGCACCCGTGCGTATACCCTGAAAATTCTGAAAAATGTTCAAAAAAATATGTGATCATCCAGGTTTGAAACCAGGTGGGTAGCGCCCGCTGGATAGCTCTACCACTACCACTGGACCACAGGCCCATTCGCAGCCCATAACCTGTTGGGCTGTCAGTACGGCGAAGGCCGAACGATGGATGCATCATGATGATTAATTTAGGGACCGTGGGCGTGTCACGCTCCGCTAGACAGTTAACATAAATCGTGGGCCTTCACAGGAAGCCACCTTTTTTTTTTGAGCAACGATATGTTAACTAGTCTCCTGATTTCGTGGGCTGGGCCGGGTCCGCTACTAACTGGACACGGCTACGGCAATTCTACATCGGCCTCCGTTGGATCACAAACCGTTCCTTCCTACTGCCTCCTTTGCATTACTACGTTCGTAGGCCATAAACCTCACCGAGGCAGATGATGCCATGATGGTTTCGCGTAGGGCCGGGATGTAGGGGACATCGAAAGAGATTGGCAATGACCCGGACCGTGACTCGATGGGGTCCGTCCAAGTCCAAGACGCGTTTTGTTGTGCGCGAGCCATGTACCCCCAAGATTTTCTGAAATCTCCGTCTCTGTCGACACCGCCCCTCCTGTTTCCTGCGTGGAAGCCACAGACAGCAATCCAAGAAACGAGACGACAACGCGAGGAGGAGCAGCAGCTGTCTGATCCGCTGTCCATGTCCTCTCCTCCCAGAAGCTACTACCACGACGCGGTGTCCACAAGGTCGCATTAAAAATATCCGGCGTCCGGCGACCCAACAGCCACCCACAACCCGCAGACGGGACGGGCAGAGCGCGCGGGCGCAGCGCAGAGCACGGCCGCACGTACACGGTACACGTCACCTCAGGCATCACGTGTCGGCTCCGCGCTTGGCACCCAGTGTGTCCACATGTCCCTCACGCACCACGCACGGGGCACCGGGCAGCACAGCTGTGCATACGGCCACGGCACTTCATATAGCACTATAACAGGCCATGTGGCCGACGATTTTGCTGCGTGTACTGCTATCAAGTCTCTGCTAGCAGTACTGCGTAGCTAGCACATGGTGCCGTGCTGGGCGAGCCGTGCGTGCAACGCGTGCACGCAGGCACAGGCAGCGACGGGCTCTCCGTCTCCGCCATTGACAAATGCAGCTCTGCCTGCGGCGTGCGAGTGTGCGGTCCACACAGAAGAGTAGCGCAAACTTAAGCATAGCTTCCCCATTGTTCATTGCGGGTTTAACGCTATGCCATGTGCATAAAACATAGCTCTACTCGCGCTAGTTCCCCGGCCCGCCTGTTCGCTGGTTTGGTTTCTGGGCTGATAAGTCCGGTTGGTACTAGTTTGTTGTGAGATAAAAACACTGTTGACTGGCTAATAAACTCTGGCTGAAACTGGCTTTGAATGTGGACAATCTGTGATGCTCGTAGACTAATCGAGATGGTCGGACTCTAAACTTAGTTTGCCTCGAATCTTAACGTAGTTCACTCGGACAAGCAACTGATACGTATGTGTTTTAGTTTGACGAGACTCCACGCTTGGTCAACAACTATATGGAGCGAGGATGTGTCATGTAATTGCTTGATGACTTGACTAGAACCAAAGGTATGATATGAAGTAAGCGTGCTTTAAAATAAGGCAAAAGACTATAGTTCATCCCTTTCGAATTAGTAAAGTGTAATACGTCTGGTCAGGACAAGAGTTTAACCGATAGTTTACTCTATCAACACGTTGTTTATGTGATACAAAATCATAATTCATAGGTTTCTTTCAGTACAATAATAACTAGGAATTAATATTTATAAAATCATGTGTTGCTAAAAAAATCTTGGTCAGAGGCTTCTCATAACAAAAACGAAGTACGCATACTACTTTCTAAATCCTTCCACTTTATATCACGTGATTTTAATGGTTGGATCTGAAATTACACTTAAATAAACGAGTGTACGGGTGCATATATAATATAATGCTTGTATGAAACCATCTCGTCAGTTGCGGCCGCTTGCAATGAAACCCAAGATGCTCGGTTCTTTCTTTGGCTCTTGGGAACAACTTTTAACCGGCCGGAAACAGAGCAGTGACGATTGACAAAAGCCTTCTTTTTTATTTTAGAGTGTGATGGTTCCTCCTCTCTCTTTTTTGGGGGCTACAGAAAAGCATGATGCTGTCCGATGGTTAGGAATAAAAGTTGGCTTGTGTAGGCTTAAAACTTTTAACCGGCAACTTGCTGCTGTTTGTGAAGGGAAATGGAATGGCGGCAGCGGCGCACTCAACTTGTGCCTACAAACAAAGTCAAGAGCTCATTGCCTTCATGCCTTGTACACACATGGGTCAAGAGGGCAGCAGCAGGTTATAATTCATGATGAAGAAAAATGAAAAAAAAAAGTGATAATTTCTTTTCAGCAAAGCATACTGGGTAGTGTACAAGTCTTCCCTGGTGTACTACCTTAATTATATCCAGCCTTGTTTGACCCAACTACATACAATTAGACACACTTCAGTGGTTCTGTGGTTGTGGCTTCTAGCTTTTGTCCTTTACAGGTTTACAGGATAACAATAGACGCATCTTCTTTCTCCAGACGAAACACTAACCTATACTGGTACTAGTATTTCACCTTCCAAATCCTTAAGAAAAGGACTACAGTTTGTTCATCACAGCAGAAAGGAGGCAAACCTACGAACAAACAATCCTTCAAGTCCAAAATCTGTATTATTTATCTTAAAAAATAGTACAACAATATAAAACTAATAAAGCCCCCACGCCATCGTTAACAGTCATAGGTTAATGATACATACGGTAAAACGCAACGAATAATTAAACACGTCATTTTCGGACGGTACATCTACGATTACATGATGGGGCTTCGTATCAGTGATTCAGTGAGAAAGAAGGAAGGTGCGCACTGTGCCGCCGGCGGACGATGGCGACCACCGTCGGGTCTCGGCTGACATCACCTCACCACCACCCAACAGCGAAGCTGACGCACGTGATGACGCGCGCACCCAGCGGCCCCACGCTACGACTCTCCTCTCCTTGGCCCGGTGCAGGCAGGTGATGAACTGATGATGCGGCGTGCGCTACGCCGGGACGCGCGCCGAGGGTGCCTCTGGCTCCGGCTCCGCGTTCAGGTCGAGGCCGGCACGCGGCGACGGGGCAGCAGCAGCGGGGGCGGGGACGGGCTCGTCGGGCCGCGGCTGTGGCGGCGCCAGCGCGGGGGTCTCGGGCGCCGGCGGGGCGGCGAAGTCCTCCCAGGAGAAGCTGGGCCGCCACGCCGGTGCGCGCGGGGCAGCAGGCCGGGCGCCGGCGCCGCACAGCTGGCGGGAGGCGTCGCGTATGCGTCGGAGGATGGCGTAGAACTCCTCGACCTCGGCGTCGGAGGCCTCGTCGACGGCGACGGGGGCGGCTGCGGCTGCGGCGGCGTCTCCGGTGATGTCGGTGTCGGGGCGCTTGCGCTTGGCGGTGGCCGTGGTCGCGTTCATGGTCTCACGGCGTGCTAAGCAGAGGGCGCGTGGAGGAGCGGGCATAGGAAGGTTTTGGTGGCTCACGAGTGTTTTGGAAGAAAAGAAAGGGCTGCTGGTTTATAAGGCAACCAAGTGTAATGCGGAATATTTTCCTTTGAAACTTCTCCTGTGACTGTGAGGGAGTGGTCTTCTTTTTCTAAGCTGGGCCCAATTGTTTATGCATAGTATACTGTTAGACTAACTATTGGTCTCATAAACATACATTTGCATATATTATTGTTTTTAAAACAATTGCCTATATCCCTTCATTTTATAGTTACGAGAAAATGGTAGTTAAATTATTAACAATGCAAATCAAGAATGGAAGTATCTTTTAGAGACCACGACCTTAATTCTAGTATCACTATACAACAATTTTGCCCCTCCATCCCTTGCACCTTAGGAACCTCAGTGAGGTTAGTAGACCCTGCACTCGAATGGAGGCTAGACAAAGCTCAAGGCACCGCTCACATGATTTCAAGCATCTAACTAAGGGTGCTATGACTAAGAGCAAAGCACAAGCCAGCACCGCGTGAGGGGCAAGAGTGGTTGAGGTGTGCCAAATTTCGTTAATGCCCTTCGCGAACCGTGGTTGTATGGTACCTAAGGCCATGGTTTTAATGACATGTTTCTGATTGTCACCTTGTGCTATGGCTCCGTTCGCTTCGCTGAAAAAACAAGTCGAAACACTGTTCCGGCTAATTTGTTGTGAGAGAAAAATACTGTTCCGGCTGAAAAAGACGGATTATAAGAGAAGCGAACAGGAGCAATATTAAGTAAAGCGACAAAGTTCGGTGTTTCCGTGTAGTGTGGAAAACTTGGTGGCAAGGCGTTTCCCCATCAAAACTGGTATCATCCATAAGCTACACTTCACTGTTTGTCCTCGGGCGTATCTCATTGAAAGAAAGAAGCTTTTAATAAACACCATGCAAACACACTAGACTGAGCAAACACAGAAGAAGGGAATTAATCATCGGGTCTACCAGGTACACCAACACTTGATTGTAGTGTACCATATAAAGCATTATTGGTCCTATACCCATGTGTTTGAAGCCACATATATTTCTGTACAATGATGGCCAACTTCATAATTATCCATCTGAATGCACCACAACTTGTCGTAAATCTAAAATTCAACAAACAAACTTCTGATTTTTAAATAAAACATTTGCATATCATTTTGTTAGATAGATTCCGGATGTTATTCATTTAAATTCTTGAATGGTCAAAAATGATCTCTCTTTTATCACTTCCATTGTTGGCATTATCTATCTTTATACATCAACCATCTTAGATGCCATATGGTAGGCATACACACAATTGTCATCTTGTACCATTTTTCCATTATAGAATAATAGAAGTCCAAACAACAAAGTTTGTGAAAGATATCATCATCTGTGATTTTCTTCAAAACCTTTGTGTAAAAGTTTGTCCTAGCTAGGCGATGGCTTCGACGATATACACACATTTATCATCTACTTAAGTCTGATAGGATTTATAGAGAATATTAGCAACATGTGTATCCAAATAAATTTATTATGAAAATATATTCAACGATCTATCTAGTCATGCACTGTAAATGTTAGTACATTCTTATATATATTTGATTAAGCTTAAAAATATTTGACTTCTTAAGAAGTGAGAATGACACTCTTTATGCGACGGAGGGAGTACTATTTTGTTTCAATAAGCGCAAGCTAAAGCGACAAAGTTTGGGGTTATCATAAAAACAAGGAAATTTCAACAAAATAAATATTTTTTCCTTCATCAACTTAGCCTCTATATTATTTTTGCATACTATGCCTCAATGCACGTTTACCCTCAACCATACCTTATTGGTAAAAGAATAAAATATTTAGTGTAAATTCTATTAAACCACTAGCTCTAAGAATAAGTAATAGGAGTTAACAGTTGTTAGATAGATATGGAAAATTATCACCAAAATTCCTAACTAGTGGAAATCCAAATATCTTTTAAAGACTGCGGTATTGCTTTTATTATCTTTGTGTGAAAGATTTGCCAGGCTATCTTTTGTACATCCCAACTCAGAGATTGCAATGAGAACAATGAGGTTGGTGTAGCGGTGAATCTCGGTGTGTCTTCTAGGTCTGCTAGCTACGCCATGGCTTCGATGACATTCGCACGGTTGTCATCTACTCCTTCCGTCCACAAAAGAGTATAATTCTCGCTTTCCGAGAAATCAATCGGTTTAAACTTTGACCAAAATTATATAAAAAATACTAACATTCCTAATGCAAAACTAGTATTATTAGATTATTCATAGAATATATTATAATAAATTTATTTGGAGACATAAATATTAATACTATTTGCTATAAATTTGGTCAAATTTGAGCTACTTTGACAGCCACGGATCCCATAATTGCATTCTTTCCTGGACGGAGGGAGTATATCTTGTACAATCTTTCTCCATTACGGCTCCTACAAAACGGCTTTGACTCATCTGCTTTTTACTTAAAAAAATAGCTCCTCCAGCGAAACGTTTTACGGGACTCCTCTAAAGTAGCCGGAGACGGAGACGGAGAGGAGCCATCCAGACATGCTCTCAGTACACTGTCCGACCAATGCTTGACTTTGACTTTGGGCCTGGGTTTGAGCAATGGGTTTTTTATGTGTCGTCGCCCTAGCCCGATCCTAGCTAGACAACCGGGTCTGGGGCGGGACCAGATATGCTAAGGTCTACTAGTCCTGAACCCACCAGAAAGGTTGGCCGAAGGGTGCAGCAGCCTGTGTCCAGCCTGTTCGTTTGTTGATTTTAGTCAGGGCTTATCAGCCAACCAACAATGTTTTTCTCTCACAATAAACCAGCACCAACCGGACTTATTAGCCCAGAAACCAACCAGCGAACGGGCTCGTCACATCTCCGTTCTCACCGTGTTACAAATGGGACCGGGGCTTGTGCGCGACACAGTCACACAGGGTCAGAACTCGTTGGCAATCAGTCACCAATAGATATAGATATAGATGGAGCCCGGCTTTGATTCAAACAGAGGTCCACGGCTTTATACCACGCGCTTCCGTGCTATGCTATGGCCAGGCAAGAATAAAAACCCTCGTACAGTGTACGTACGCTGCAAAATATCAGTAGCCTTCCTCTCCTTACTGTGCTTGCATTGCCCCTCGCGCGTCTGAACCGGTGAGCCGTCCCTCCTGTCCGTGCCTTGCAGCGTGAGCATGTCGACGGGCTCGGGGGACTCGTACTGGGTAGGCTGCGCGACGGTGACGTCACGCAGCGGCGCGTCCGCACGCCAGTCGTGCGTCACGACGGGGCGGCATCGGCACGTCTCGTTCGTCTTCCGACTTCCACGACTACGACCGCGCAGCTCTAGTGCTGCTTCCTTTATCGCGTTTTTTCCCATTAGTCAAGATAAGTAGCTTTCGGCGCCGGCAACTGTGTTGCTACAGCCGCGAACGTCCTTGTAGTTGAAGAAGGCAGTGGCTACAGTACAAACAAGCGGATCGATGCTAATTACTTGGAAGATCAAGGGAAACTCTAGCTAGCTCTGTTTCCATCTGTCCTTTCGTTATCTCATCTCTCGTCACCAAGATGATGCCATTTGGTAGCGTAGCTAGTACTAGTGCCTACTGGAGGAGGCCACTGGTGGACGCGGAGGGCCAAAAGCTAACCTCACTGACCGACAGCTGAGTGCTGACTAGTCTCATTTGGCCTTTCCAAACGCGAGACTCCGACGGCCTGTTCGTTTGTCTAGGCTGATTCGTCGCTGGTTTGGCTGGTTTGTGTGAGGAAAAAATACTATTTCGGTCAAAAATTTTCACTCAGCTGAACAGGCCGTGAAAGTTCCGGTACAGCTAGCCATCTTATTTACCCTGTTCTTTTGTAAGATTCAGTCAGTCCAAACCAGTCAGCCAATAATATTTTCTTCTCACAATAAATTAACACCAGCCAACTCAAATTAGAAATCAACCAGCGAACATGCCGATTATTTGCTGTTATTATTGCAGCCTTTGCCTTAGATTTCTCGATTCCTTGGAAGGACGGTACCCCAGCCAAGAGAGTCCAACTTTGCGAACAAATTGCATGAAAAATAGAGTAAAGCTGGCACGCGCTTGGTCGGGAATCACTCAAATTTCCAAAGGGGTCGCATCGCCAATACCCAATGGGGTGAAAGGCTAGCAAAATGCCCCTCAGGGTTTCTACCATATTTCCACATAACTTCTTCTATAGTACGAGTAAGTACCTTGCAATTTGGCAGCACAGCAAGTTGCTAGGTTAGGTACAGTGCTGAATCCATATAGATACAGTACCTATATAGATCCTTTCTGTCAGCTTCCTAGAAGATGAAGACTGATGTCAGTGCCATACCATATTGGCCTCATTCGGCTTACCTTAAAAGTCGGTTTGTTCGGGGTTTTTTCAACCAAAGCAGTATTTTCTTTTCACAAAGAATTCAGTTTTGACTTGTTTTTTTCAAATTAAGTTTAACGAGGCCATTATGGCCTTGTTTAGTTTCCCCCTAAAGTTTAGTCCTATCACATTGTATATTTGAACACATGCATGGAGTATTAAATATAGACTAAAAAGTAACTAATTGCACAGATCGTGACTACTTTGTGAGATGAATTTTTAAGCCTAATCAGTCCATGATTTGACAATGTGGTGCTACAATAAATATGTGGTAATGATGAATTAATTAGACTTAATAAATTCGTCTCATGGATTAATGAGAACTTATGTAATTTATTTTATTACTACTATCCGAACACTCCCATGTGATACCTCACGTGACATCCCTAAACTTTAGTATCTGAATTTAAACACCACCTATATTAGTTTATAACAAAATAATAAATGGAAGAGTAAGGAAAGTCTGGAGTATAGATGGTTTTGTAGTAATGTCCATGTCACAAGTCACATGATGTACAGTCGTTGAATGCATGATCAATAATTGTTGCTCAGAGGACTAAAACCGATTAATTCTTTTCTTTTTATATGACTCCATCGACTCGACTGGATCGACCACCACACGCTGGCGGCGCTGTTCGCGGTGCTTCCCTGATCTGTTAACACACACCGGGGAGAAATCCCCGCAACGATTTCCTTTTCCGCTTCCCCAATTCCACACGGTTTTTGAGCGCGGGGCGAACGAGAAAAATCCGCAAGCACAATGATGGGTCTGGTCTCTCCCGCGGACGCGACACGGAAACCAGGGCGGGAGCGGGACCGTCCGTGACATCACGACGCTATCTTCAGGCCGCTGGCGTCACATGCAGCCGGTAGCACGGACATCACACAGGTCAAGGCCCCACGGTGAGCTGGCTCTCTCGTCCTCCCGTGACCTTGACCAGGGAACAGTGACCAGAACACCAGGTCAAGGTCTCCCTAAACAAGGGCTGTTTAGATGGCGAAAACTTTTGCAAAATACACTGTAGCATTTTCGTTGTTATTTAGCAATTAATGTCCAATCATAGTCTAATTAAGCTTAAAAGATTCGTCTCGTAAATTTCGTCTAAACTGTGTAATTAGTTTTATTTTTTATTTATATTTAATGCTTCATGTATGCGTCCAAAGATTCGATGTGACGGAGAATCTAAAAAATTTGGCAAAATTTTCCGGAACTGAACTGGACCCAACTGCCAGCGAATGGATTCAGCCAAGGCACGCATGACGAGTCAGTGGTGAAAACGGGAGGGCATCTCGCGAGGACGACAGGACACGGCCAAATCAATCGAGCCGCGTCAGGCATGATGAAGCAGTGATGGTACCAATTTTCCTATGGTGGAGCCGTGGTGGTACCAATTTTCCTAGCCAAAGCCAACTTTTTTTTTCTTTTATATCAAATAAAGCCAAGCCAACAACTAGGAGTAGTGAGTGGAGTTCGCCATCGCCGAGCACGGGGAACGAACGCCCCGGTGCGGCCAAGCTTTTGCATTTGCATACATACATAGTACGTACTCCTACGTCCTGTTCGTTTGGCTGATAAGCTATAGCTAAAAGTACTATCGACTGATTTATTGTAAGAAAAAAATATTATTCATTGACTAAAAAAATACGACTTATAAACAAGCGAACGGGACGCTAATTGCCTTGCGTTTGCATCGACGAAGGAGAGTTGATGCGATGAGATAAATATGACACGCCGGCGCCGCCCGACTATTTGCTCGATGCTGTTGGCGATGATGTGTCGTCCTTGACGCGACCGCGAGGCGGGTAGACCGCACTCGTTCGGATCGTACTACAATGGAATCGAATTGGGATTTTGGAACAAACAACCAAAAGGTGTCACTCACTCCTACGTGTTTGCTGGCCGCAGTTATATTTGTATATATTTATCACACAGGGTCGTGCCGTTAGATGTTTCGTCCATGACGCGGGCCATGAGGCTGATAGACCGCACTAGTTCGGAGCTATTAGATCTGCGCTCCTAGATTTGCTGACCGCAATTACATTTATATAATACATTGTACCTCTATCATTTATTTCACTGAGAAAGTGACATGAACTGAATGGCACCTCTTTTTCTTTTTTTTACCTGCAGAGTGATGGTGAAATATATAACTGTCAATACCTACTCTTTTCAGTCATGACGCGGCCGTGAGGCCTATAGAGACTTTTTTTTTATTACGGAGCAGAAAAGTTTCTTAAAAAGTACTACAGTAGCCATCACATCGAATCTGATACGTGCATGGAGC